>WOGO01000116.1:0-27837 GCA_015342085.1 Leptinotarsa defecta
TCCTCCTCTTTAACGAGCTTTTTTCAAAATTGCTTAGATATTAATATTTTTTGATTTATTAACGAAAAACTAAATACCATTTTTTTTTTCATTTTTATTTTGTTAATAACAATTGCAATTTTTTACCTGCACCAAAATCCTTCAAAAACATTTTTTTAGAAGTGATTCCGAATTGAATGAGCTGTCGCTCATATTTTAGGACCTTTATCTCTATTTTTCATGTGTTTGAACTTGTTGATTACGTACTGTTGTCAAGCTAATTGACTTCTTCATTTCTTTGGAAACTCGCAAACCTACTGCATTTTTCGTGACAACCATTCTAGTAACCTTATGCTAATCGAAATGTGAAGGCCCTTTGTTAAATGGTCATCACGTCATTCTAGACATACTATGGATCAAACCTAAATTCTGATCGCCTATATTCTAGGGCCTCACATTCGCTTAAAACATGAGAAGCCGCCTTTGTTTCTTTGATGCGTTGGCTGAAGCTGAGGTCTCTATTTTATAACCATTTTCCGTTCAGGTGTCCTTCAATCGGCAGTTTCCAAGTGAGTAGTTTGAATAATCTGAGCCAATCAGTTCTTTCATCACATGTTTCATTGAGCAATTCCCTGATATTCCTGATAACTTCAGCTATCGTGTATGCTAGATCTGCCTCTAGCATACTCATCAGATTTTTCATTGCTGGGTGTTAGCACCCAGGACAACTGTGAGCGGATGGTCTTATGTTGAGCTTAACCTTTCTTCTTCCACATCTTGTCCTGCAGCATACCTACTATATTACTATATTTGCCTTGCACTAAAATGATTGAGTCGTCTGCTGAACCTGATACATTAGGACAATTATGGTCCAGAATCTTGTTCATTACAAAGTTTCATGATGGAGAGAAAGAAACTTTCCTTGAAGGTTATATAGTTTCTAGATGCCAGTACCACTACTGTTCCTTTATAATGGCCGTGTATATGTAACAATTGAACGTGCACTCTTCTGCATCTATTCCTCTCACTATATTATTTGTCCTGAACTCAAGTGACTAAGCTGTTTTAATAATAGTCCATTATCCTCCAGAAGACGTAAAATTCCATCCAATTCAAGGTTCTTTGACAGTAGGGGAAGATCTCTCCTCTTCTCTTCGACTCCTCTACTCTCCTCAAGAAAGCTGCTAAAAATTACAGTAAACGCATTCTGCATTCCACAATTTTTTCACATGTTTTTAAAGGACAATCGTGAGTAGAAAAAAGGGTTGAAATCACCTTTATTTTTAGGGCTCTGATTTCAACCAGTTGCCTTATAGTAAAAGAAAAAGAAAGAAAAATGATGAATATCGTTCGGCGGTCGACCGCCTCTGCGAGTCTCATTTATCATTGTTATTCTCGGTTATGAATCTTTGCCGATCTCATAAATGATGTCTTCGTAAGAGAGGACAGTATTCAATTCAATTCATTTGCAAAATACCCCAAATGTACATCGACGTTAATACTATCACTTATGGAGACCTTCACCGATTCGTTCCTATGTTATAGAGTTGGCAAAAATCTAAGTTAGTGTTGTAGAGGGCGCAGAAATCTAAATTTTTTTCGACGACACCAGTTGAACTTGATGAACTGTTTCGTTTACTTAAATGTGTTGATCAACTATATAATTTATATAGTATCCTGTATATCCTGTAGTATCCTGTCTATATAGTATCCTGTATACAGAAAAATTAAAGATGTGACATTCATTAACAGTCTTCTCGTTGATATACAACAGAACTCACGCTCTCTTTTCATTTCCAGATACCGCTGCCCCTTACGTTCTCTACAAAGATGGAATGGACCGGACCCAGACCCAATGGGGTCACCAAGACATCTACCCGCCGCCTCAACAGCAAGCCGCGACGGGAGCGGGCAGCCCGCAGCAAGTCCTCGGCCCTCCCACAGTTCCGCTCGGCGTGGAGGCTGACACAGTGCCACCTAGAGACCAGAGTCTTCCGTCGCCCGCACCTTCGCCGTATCCTGCCACCCAAGCCGAACCGAGGGAAGACGAAATTCGACCGGAACAGCCAAACATGGACCTAGAGCCGAGACCGGCGTCTGAATGCTTCAACACGGACTTGCAGCAACAGCAGGCGTACCAACAGTACGCGAGAGCACCGCCCCCGGCAGCTCCACCGCCCACAGGGGCACCACCACCTGTACCGCCCCACATGCTCGGGGCCGGCAGTTTCTCCGCTCTGCAGTATCTCAAGCAGCCCGGGATGATGCTGACTAGTCTAGGACCCGAGACCAATAACCAGCTGGATCAGTACTCTTCGAACATGCAGGATCTGCGAGCAGCCGCACTTCCGGATGTTATCCAGCAGCAACACGCGGGCATGAAAAAACACACCAACGGCATGAGCGGCGAGCTGCGGTTGTTCAAGTGTTTGACCTGCGGCAAGGACTTCAAGCAGAAGTCGACCCTACTACAGCACGAGCGTATCCACACCGACAGCCGGCCTTACGGGTGTCCCGAGTGCGGCAAGAGGTTTCGCCAGCAGTCGCACCTGACCCAGCACCTGCGGATTCACGCCAACGAGAAGCCCTACGCGTGTGTGTACTGCGAGCGGACGTTCAGGCAGCGCGCTATCCTGAACCAGCACCTGAGGATCCATTCCGGTGAGAAGCCCTATGAGTGCCCGGAGTGCGGCAAACACTTCCGGCAGAAGGCTATCCTCAACCAGCACGTCCGCACACACCAAGGCGAGCGCCCCGTTTACTTTTTAGGCGGCGGCCACTCTGGCAGCCCCGTCGTCAGTCGCTATGCTTGTTGTGCCGCTAGACGGGCGGTTAGAGTTGGTCTGCTGCACTCCCCACACTCCTTTTTTTTATCGCATTTTCGGGCGGAGGGTTTTTCAGAAATAGCGCTCGATGTTAAACTTACCAGAGTAATTGCAGCTCTTTTTTAAGCCAGTGATATGATGAATGGAATCACTTGACACACATCAGACAGAATTGAAGTAGACTCTCGATGTACGTTTCGAAAGCCAAATCTATTGATGACTAGAACTAAAACCTTCATAACTAATTCAAGGCCTTCCATACGCATCTGGACGAATCATTACATTTGGTAATGAAGGTCATTGAATTAATATTATTCCATTAGAATCTTGTCACCTCAGAGGTGCCAATTCTACCTATGAAGTGAGGTTAAGTATGATGAAAACCATTGTTTTTTCACCACCAAGCTATTTTTCTCAGCACAGATATCTTTCTCTGATGAAAACTAAGGATATCATCGTCAAGTTATGAGAAAATTGAGAACAGGTAATAGCAAATGTTTGCTCTCACCGGGCTGGAATACTTTAAGAAGAAGGCATTACTATTATCTTCCTGGTCAGTATCCGATATGCCGATAATGACACAGTTGTTTTCTGGAAACATGGAAGAGACAACCTGAATCAGATATTAGAGCCCCTGAACATTCAGTTCACCATGGAGACAGAGAAAGACGAAGAAATAGCTTTTATGTACGTCTTTGTGAGATTAGATGGTTCCCTTGTGATCAGTACGACATACCGGAAACCAACAAACACTCATGCTCTTTCCAATTATCATCCCAGTTGAAAACGAGGAGTCATTGAGACACTTGCAGAACGTGCAACAGAATTGGCGAACTGGAATACCTGGAGGTAGAACTGAGTTACCTACACACCAGAACGTTTCATAAAACCTGCCTACCCTTTATCCCTATAGTAATAGATCGACTAGGAATAAAACAATCTTGAAACCAACAAAGAAGGTGAATAATTCTCTGCAATGTATCAACGCAGGGACCCACGCTTAGCTGCGGAGGTACATCGCATACCATGATCGTGAGGTAAGATAAGAACAACAATAACGTCCATGGGTACTAGAACAAAGGAACACCAAAGAACTTGCAGACTGGGTCAAACAAACATATGAGCAGTAGCGGAACATGCGCTTAGATCACCAAGTCTCCTTCGAAGCGAAGCGAATATGCGAACATTTTCAACAGGATAGAAAAAACACTGAAGAAAATCATCCCAGTTTGGAATATTATCCTCGCTAAAACAAAGAAAGCTCCACAACGCTACATCCTGATCCACCTACGACCATTACGCCCTACTTCGTCGCCGACTTGGCTTCCTCTACCAACTATTTCACAGTATAAGTACAACCTTCAACCTAGGACACACCATATGAAAGCTAGTTTTGCGTGCTAGCGAAACGTCAGGAAGAAATTTCACAATTCGACGGCCATCAAACCCGATACCTATTCAGGTATCGGGTATGGACGCAAAAAGCTAATAAATTCTATAAGCTGAGAGATACCAGAATATTGGATACGGCCACGCAAAAGGTGATCATTGTGCTAGTCGCGGACTCCAGATATGGATCTTGAACCATCTGTGGGGGTACCAAAACTGTTTTTACAAAACCAGGTCGGAAAATGGGTCAGTAAGGAGAGAAGAATACTGAAAAAATATACCTAGAAACGTAGCTACACGAAAACATCTGAGGAAAGAAATGAGGAACTGCTTCAATCAAACAGGGGTCAGATCGGAATAGTTATTGGACCACTTACTGGACACTGTCCATGCAATGAACACAACAAATAGGGCTGAATAAAGAAAACTGAGGCAATAAAACAGATGAATAGAGACAGTTCTGCATGTTTTTTACGAATATGAGGCACTAGCTCACATGGTAAAGCAATTTATGAACATACCAAATAATTTTCAGGAGGAATCGATTGAACATCCAATAAAAAAACTGTACAAACTATTACAGGGGAGAAGGATGTTGTAAAGGCCAGCACATTTGTTGGCGATTTGAAAATAGTGGGCTTCTCCCAAGCAGCAAAAATACATTCAATAATATGTATTCAAAAACAGCAATATTATTTTTGAAATGAATCACATACATCGAACGCTACAAATGAAAAACCTTTTCTTTGGAGACATCGAAATTACAAAATCGCAACACTTGTTTTACTGTTCAATAGCTTCTTCAGTATGAAAACCACCGAGGAGGCTATTGTATACTGTTGTGGTTTTGAAATCCGTTCAGTAAAAATCTTACAATGAACTGTTTTTTGAATACTATGTAGTTAAGGTACTGACTTGAGCATATTTATTGCTAACCCTTTTCCTGGAATGATAATTTTTTACTATTTGATTTTCAAGAAATATCAAGCACTTTCCCATTTGCACATAATGTAACCCTGACACTCTAACCTCACAACACATCAATTGCATATAGTCAATAACCGAATAACAAGAAATGTCTCTCAGTATTAGAATCAATCAAAACCCCAGACTCCACTCTCACGTGACATTTCTCTTGCAGACGTCAGCCCCCATCTGGTCTTCAAAAACGGAATCAACCCGACCCTGTGGCCCCAGGACGTCCCGTTTCCTCCAGACGAGGGAAAAGAAGAAGTCCAATCGACGTACGGTGACGGCGACAACTCCGACAGAGCTTCCTGCTTCTCCCCGAACGGAATGCCCGGAGGCCTACAGTACCCAGCCTACTTCAAAGACGGCAAAGGCATGAACCACGCCGTCTTTGGCCCCGGAGGAACCAACTTCGGAGCCCTGCAATACCTTAAGCAGCAGCAGCCCGGTAAAATCGGCTTGCCGGACGTGATCCAACACGGCCGGTCAGCCGGGATGCCCCTGTACGTGCGCTGTCCGATTTGCCAGAAGGAGTTCAAACAGAAGTCCACGCTGCTGCAGCACGGCTGCATACATATCGAGTCGAGGCCGTACCCTTGTCCTGAGTGCGGGAAACGGTTTCGTCAGCAGAGCCACCTAACCCAGCACCTGCGAATTCACACTAACGAAAAGCCGTATGGCTGCGTCTACTGCGGAAGGAACTTCAGACAAAGGACGATCCTCAACCAGCACCTGCGGATCCATACGGGGGAGAAGCCCTACAAATGCGCCCAGTGTGGAAAAGATTTCCGACAGAAAGCCATCCTGGACCAGCACACCAGGACGCACCAGGGCGACAGGCCGTTCTGCTGTCCGATGCCGAACTGCAGAAGGCGCTTCGCCACGGAGCCAGAGGTGAAGAAGCACATCGACAACCACATGAACCCGCACGCTGCCAAGGCCAGGAGAGACTCTACAGGTTCCGACGGAAAATTACCCGGCAACGGGATGTTATCCAGGGGGTTAACGCCCACGACCGTAGTGAAGCCCGAGCTGTACTTCCCCCAATGCTACGCACCCAGTTTCAACCCTCCCACGCAGTTCCAGGCGCCTAATCCTGAATTCAAACCGCCTAACGCTCTGCCGGCCCAGTGACTAACGGCGAGCTGGCAACTGGGTCCATGTATCGGGTGACCTTTTGCCGGTTTACAGACTTAACCCGATGTAGTTGTTTCGTAAATCTTCATTTCGATTCGTTTTTTTCCTTCGAGAAATATCCCAGATATTTTCTGCTGAGTGATTATCACGTGGTGCTGTAAGAACCAAGTTGTTGATCGCTTGTATGGCGTATTCAAAATATTGCGGTACACGCTCTAGATGTAGAGGGAAACGGCAGTCGCCAGACCTACGGCATGGTGTCAAGCCTAAAATTGCAGCAGGTAATAATAAACTAAATTTTGGAGTAAACACTAAACGCGAATACTTTCAATAGGATATTGCTATAAACTCATTAATAATTGCCAGAAACTCTACATGGTTCTTAACTAATGGTTTGAAAACGGGGCCCTTTTACAGATATCATGTAATCCATTTTCAACAATCTAACATCAGCTTACTGCTGCTAGTAATAAAAAAATCATCCTCATTGTATGACAATGCGAAATGAAAATACCAACAGGAATACCTTAATATAATATATACTTCACCCACTTTCTGATGATAATGTTTAGTAACAACAGTGATCTAACGTTAGAATGTTTAGCGCGCGCAATCAAAACAAGACGTCAACTGGAAAGTTAATCGTCCAGACACGACATCTACCGGACATATTTAAAGTAAGCCAGATGGTAAAACAAAAACAAAGTCGTGTGTTGTTTGAGTAGCGTCAGCATCGGTAGAAATTTTTCCCTACGAGTATATATTCAATGATCTGTTGATGAGGAAGATTAACAACTAGCGAACATTCACGGCTGGATTTTTCATTATTCGTTGTCCAAAGATCAACTTTTCTAAAATAACATAAGTTTGGAAGCTCTGCGATATTAGAACACACCACACTAAGAATTTTTTCTGAATTCACGTTCAGAGAGTATTTGATTCCTATCAGAAGATATCTAGATTCATTAACTCAAACGTCAAACTAAGGAAAAGTGATTACTGACATAAGGAACCGCAGCAGTTACATTCATCTGTTGTAATTTTGTAATGGATAGTTTGGGAAAATTGATCATGAAATTTGTGTGTTTGTGGTAAACATTTCGATGGAGATGACGAAAGAATTTGAAAAGACTGATAAAAATCAAAAAAACCTCAGAAGTTTATTCATTACACTATGTTGAAAAGAAGGCGAGTTCTTAAACTCCACAGACAATTTTCGATGAAGTAATTCAGCCAATAGAGTGTGATCAACCGATGAACTTAACAACATCTATAAACTGAACTGGCCTGCTTTACAACTGCACACAAATACCATTCATCTCAACTTTCGTTAGAGATACTAGAGAAACTAGAGGTAATGTCACTACATCATAAGATGATTTCAGCAAATAACATTATAGGAAAAGGATAAACGGTTTTCACTGTACTTGCCCTCTTATAAATATCACATGTTTAACTTTGACATCTGCTTTAGTTTCGTTTATTCCGCTGGTATCGTCTTTCAAATAACGGATTATTCATACCAACAGACATTTCGATATATTTTTTATTCAACTAGCAGCGTGATATTTCTTCGAAATTTCTATATCATGTCGAAATGTCTTCGTTTTCCTTGAGTTTTGCAGCGCCAATGTCATTAAAAGCCTTGCACATTTAGCGAGATTGAAAGAAGATGAACTTACTTATTTTGTGAAAAAAAAACTTCCAAACGAATATTTTTATATTTTTAAAAGGTTTCATTCCGTTCCAGATGTTCAAAGGAAAGATATAAAAAGATTCAGTAAGCAAAAGTTACGAACCATGAAGGGATATGCCAATTTTTATCATGAGTTTAATTCATTACCTTCTTAAAAATGATTAATAATTAGATCTGATAATGTACATCTCGTCCCATTTTATATATCTCCCAAAAGTCCTAGGATTAGAGGTCTCTTGGCCTCAGCTGTCAGAGCAATCAACCCAAGTTTTTCTATTCGTTCTAATTTCTTGCAATGGTGTACACAACTATCGAATTATTGACTCGATACTATACTATAGTTCTGGCTGCCGCTGGTCCTTACCCAGATACATGTAACATGTGAAGTATTTTGAAAATTGTGTCCGGTCACTTAGTGTCAAAACATTTAAGCGAAAAGGTACTTTACTGAGTATAATATATTATTGTTGTAGTTAGATTATACTATTATGTGATCTCTTTAATGTAAATTTGCAAGAGAGAAAGATAGAACTGTTTGACGGGTTCTAACTTTTTTCTGAAGCATGCTATGGTCTGAGAATACCATACTTTTTACAAACAGATACAATAAAAACGGAGAACAACTTTAAAAATAATTATGTGCCTCAATGAACACGCCGAGTATTTCTGAGAAACCGTTTGATTTTGTTTGGTTATTCGAAGAATTGCTTTCGTTGGACGATCGAATAGAGAAAAGAATTGAAGGCCATTTTCTAGTGTCAAAACGGCATCTACACAAAGTTAAGCTCGTTGCAGAAGTATTGATTTTTGTAATGCACAATGTATATAAACATTTGAAAAAATATTGAAGTTCAATTAATTCATGAGTTGAGTAAAAACTTTGAAAACTTTCTTCAGTGTATCGAAAGAAATGTCTTCTCACTAATGAGTTACATAAATCGCGTAACTTTTTCTCTACTTTTATTGATGTTTCATATGAAACTTTTTTGATATAATTCCTATATGTGAAAATAAAATCGACTGCAGAGATAATCATATGCTGAGAAGGTCAAAATATTAAAATGACAATAAATAATTGAAAAAAGTCAGAAATCTCTCTAACGAATGCAATTTATTATATCAGTTTAAAATATGCGATACTTCAGTTTCAAAATATTATCTATATTTTAAACAATATGAATTAAATAATAATAATAAATATATAAGATTCATCATGAAATCAACAAAGTAATTCCACTTTGTACGTCCTCCCGGCTCGAAGAAATACTTGAATAGTTCCCGAAAATGTTAGTGAGAAAAATATTTTTAAAAGTTGTTCTTTTTGCAATAGAAACGATATTTTTATAATAAGTTAACTGACAGTACACAATTTAATTCTACACAGTGTCTTCAATAAAATAGATATTCAATTTATACAAACCTATACGTAAAACAGATTATGGTGATGGTATTTGAACCCATTCTTTATATGATCTACCGTTTTTATACAATATATTCTATATATACAATTCATTAGAGTTAAAGTTTTTTATACAGAGTTGAAGCACCAACAGCTACATGTAATATTTGGAGTGGATTACCGAAAATCACTAAACAAAGTAGTCTTAGTTATGTTCAGATCTATCTCGAGAAATTTATTGAGGAAAAGTTCTAGAAAAGTGCCATGAAAACTTTGATAATATACTGGGGTTTAATGAAGATTATCTGTATGTATCAATATTTCCTACGAATTATTTTTACACATTTTGATCAATTTAACGTTTACTTAGACCCCAAAGCGTCATATACTTTTTTTTTCTAAATGAGTCTACAGAAAGTCTTAGGAATAGATCTACGTAGTTTTCGTTGAATTGCAAGGAGTTTCCTTCATTTGAAAAGTCCCACAACATCATCCCGTTTATTACTATCATAAGCCAAAGCAAATCTAAACTTTGAATAATAATAATAATAGTAATGCATCCAAAATTATTTTGTGGACTTTTTTATGTTTTCGTCAGCCTTTTTGGGGCTTCCACTGCGTGCAACGTTCGCGGTGCTCATTTCACTACGTTTAAACTTTGCAAACCACTTCTCAACGGTTGATTTTCCTAGTGCAAAGTCCGATTAATGTTTATCAAGAGCCTCGGCTTCAACAGTATTTTTTTGCCAAAAAGTAATGCTTCAAACCAATCAAAGTTGTTTCACTCAAAATGTTTTATCCCACAAACTAATAGTCCGACAGCTGTGAAATTTCTACACGCGTTGTTTGAAGGTTAGAGTTAACTGGAAATAAAACAGAAGTAATACTATTAGCGCCATCTGTGTGTTAGCCTACGGAGTTTTCAGCCCACCAAATATTTTTTCAAAGCTTTTGGAACGTTATCATAATATTTTCTGATGTCTTTGGAGTTTTAATCGGTCATTCATATGTTTACAATCTCTCTGATGAATAAGTAGGAAACATTCCCGTTCTCGTTCATCATTAAAACCTTGTTCTTGAAATTCTTCGTCATGAACAACACTTGTAAAATGCTATTCATGTAGCATGTGTTTCCTAAATTATCCAATCCAATTATCTCCTCTAGATTTTCAGGACAACTCTCTGCTGATTCGTAAGGAAGAACATGTTTCACAGAATCTCCATAAGAACCATTTCTCAAGCTGCGATCGCTCTCTTTAGCAGGGCATCTCACCTCAATAAGAGCTTTTGAACCGCTTCCATGGTAATAAATTAAAATACACAGGGAATTTATTGATGACTATCTGAGTCACCCTTAATAGTTGATATTGTTTCTATACCAAACAAAAAATGTGGGCATTGACGAAGCCCCTTTATGCTTTCTTCCCAGGTTTTCAAAAGTGTCAGAGCCGGTTCAGTGAGGTCTTAGAATGAGTTGTTTAAATATCCTTTGAGAGTGAAGATGAACAAAAGTTGAAACAATAATCAATTGAGGAAATATTGAAAACTAACAGCCTAGTATGTGGAAAAAAAAGGAAGAGAATTTGTGCTCTAAGCAAATAATGAAAATATATTTATGGTACTTTTCTGTAACATACTTTTATTATGATTTTGCACTCTGTGCTAACACTTCTTTGTCTTCCGATTTCTTTTCCATGGCACTTACGAAATAGCCTGAAATAGCCCGAGCCTGAAATAGTAATTTCAGGATTTTTTTGTGTAATTCACCCCAAAGAACGAGGTGTCGGAAAACTCATTTTTTTACCATATACGCTACAGTTAATACCCTGCAACAAATACAGTATATAAGGTTTTATGTTTCAGCGAGTTGTATTATGATTGTTTGTTGATTTGACTTTTGAAATATTCTGGAATTCAAGTGTTATATTGTTGATGTAAATGTAAAGATTAGACGACGTGTAAAATTGTAAATATTGATTTTCGTTTAGGTCCCGTCAAAACTATAAATAATGTACTAAAGAACCAAATCTTTTTGTAAATGTATTTGTTTATATTAGATTGTTTGTATACGATTAAGTTAGCGAGGTGAATATCTGAATTGTTGGTGAAATTTCGATATCTTGTGAGCAGGTCTACTTAAAAAAAATTCCTGTGTGAGAAAACAACGTCGAATTGATCAATTTTCATAGAAAAGTCAATTATAGAGAAAAAAACGCAGTGACTGGTGAGTAGTAATTTTAATTCTGGTAGTGAGACTTTGAGATGAACAATTTGGAGGGGTCAAAATTGTAAATTTAATGATTCAGTTTCTGTTTATATAGTTTTTGTTGTTTCAGAATGATCCAACACTTTTTTCTGTGAATTCATTCATGAAAAAACTAATACAGATTTCCTGTTTCAACAGATTTCCTGTTTCAAATTCATTATTAATAAGTTGTAAAGAAATTTAAGGTTGAGAAGGATGTTTCACCTTCGTCTCAATGCGAAAGCTACTAATTGATAGAAATATGAAAAATTCCCTACATTCTGTTCAATTTCCTTGTTTTTTTTTGTTTCTGTTATCGAACTCTAAAGGCTGGCTTCTATTTTTGTTTGGAATATTCTTTTGTTTAAAAAAATCTGTTTAAAATCTGTTTTTCCGTTAATCAGCTTTTTATGTCTGAACACTATACTTCTTCTCAGGCGATCAGAAAGTTGTCTTCAGAAGATAAATATGCCATTTACGGTCAACTTTCTCGATCTTTGATTGCTGTTTGGGAATGATTTCATGACATTTTGCTATTATTCATATGAGAATTCAATGCTTTTGAAGAAAAATTTTAATTTTCCGGTACCACTCAATTTCTCGAAATGTGAGAAGGTATATTAAAACCAAAATACCAGTAATTTTTAAGATTTCGCTAGCTATCTGATAGTGATCTAGGATATGACCTTGAACATGACTTTGCCAATAGTAGGTCAAGGCCAATTTTTAATGGGGACCTTTCATATTAATTAAAACAGCGAGAATAAATTATGACCGGTTATGACCTTGAGTGTCTCTGTAGTCTGAAGGTCAAATATATTAATTGTTAAAAAATGTACAATATATCTTCTTTTTTCCTTGAGTACTCGGTGGTGATCTTAGATTTCACTTCGATCGTAATCTTGCAAATTATTTGAAAGTCAAGAACAGTTTTTAAACGGGAACCAGTATTTTTGTCAAATGTCAACATCCAAAATGGTAAAGTAATGAAGAGACGCATGATATGAGTGACAGAAAAATGTACAAAGTATCTAGGATTTGTTCCCGGCTGTCCTTCAAGTACCCTTCAGTCGACCGTGACCTTGCCAATTATTTCAAGTTCAAAAAAATGTTTGAAGTGAAACTCATATTTTTATCCAAGAAACGGAGATAGCGGGAAAAGTCCCGGATTGGGAGGTGATTATTAGGACTATACCCAATAGAAATTTGTCGGCTATTTTTGTTTCTGGAATTCAAAATTTTGCTAGAAATTATTTTGAACTGAAAGTAGTTGGCATGGTAATTGTCAAAAAAGGCCATCGTCGGTCAGCGATGAACAAATCGTAAATTCCTTCACCTTAAGCTTGAGCTTCTTCACCACTTCAGCATTTTGAATACTTGTTCTTCAAACGACCTTCAGAGACTAATTTCAGTATTTCTACTTTCAGAGAAAAAAATAAAGATTTCTGTGCAAAAACTGGCCTCGACCTTCAAATAATCTGCAAGGTCATAATCGAAGTCAAATCTGAAGTTGAGAGAAAAACTAATAAATTTTCGTTTACCTTCACCTTCAGCGTCTCTGAAGGTCGTACATTTTCCGTTCTTACCCTCTTCGTAATGAAACATGCGTTTCTCTTAGAAAAACTGACCTTGATCTTCAAATACTCTGCAAGATCATGGTCGAGGTCAAATCTAAGGTCACTGCCAAGTAGTCAGAAGAAAAACGGAAAAACGGGAACAACTTGACTTTCAAATGACTTTTCGAAGTCAATTCAAAGTTATTGAAGGTCATAACCGGTCGTAGTTTTTCCTCTTCTTTTCGATTCCGTAATAAAAATATAAGGTAATACTTAAAAAGCTGACCTTGACCTTCAAATAATCTACAAGGTCACTATCGAAGACAAAATGAAGGTCACTGCCCAGTAGTCAAGAGAAAAACGTGAACAACTTGTGCATTCTTTTTTCTCACCAGTTAATACATTTGACCTTCAAATAACTTTCCGAAGTCAACTTTGTAGTTATTGAAGGTCATAAACGGTCGTATTTTTTCCTGGTCTTTTCATTCCTGTGATGAAAATATAAGGCAGTGCTTAAAAAAAACTGATCTTGACCTTCAAATAATCTACAAGGTTATGATCGAAGAGAAATCTAGGAATGCTATCGGGCGGTCAAGATAAAAACGTACATCTTGTACATTTTTGAAGGTCGTTTTTGTTCGTTCCTATCATTTTTGTAATGAAAACATGTAAAAAACTGACCTACCGAGTAGTCAAGAGAAAAACGCGAGCAACTTGTGCATTATTTTTTCTAGCCAGTTAAAATGTTGGACCTCCAAATGTCTTTCCTACTTCAAATTCTAAGTTGTCGAAGGTCATAACCGTTCTTACTTCACCTGCTGTTTTCATTCCCGTGATACAAATATAAGGTACTACTTGAGAAACTGACCGTGACTTTCAAATAATCTACAAGGTCGTGGTCAAATCTATGGTCACTGCCGAGTAGTCAAGATAAAAACGTGAACATCTTGTGCATTCTTTTTTCTCGCCAGTTGAAACGTTTCCCCTTTAAACATTTCGAAATCGTCTTCAAAGTTATTGAAGGTCATAACCGGTACGTCATCCTGCTCCTTTCCGTGATAAAAGTATAAGTTACTACTTTAAAAACTGACCTTGACCTTCTTAAAACTTGCAGGGTCAATATCAAGGTCAACATAGAATAGCCAGAAAAAACTTGAATTTTGGTAAATCGGTTTTCTTTTACCACTCCAAATTTTCGAGTAATCAAGCTACACCAGAAGTTTTGGTCACTTTAAATGTTTGAATACAGTAACACCCCAAATATCACCCCAAAGTTTGTCTAATTGAAAAACAGACCCCAAATACAACGCATTTGTGATTCAACATCAAACAACGCCATGGGTCTCATTAATGGTGATAGGCTAAACCATAAATGCCTCACTACGAAGACGCCATCTATAGGATCGACAGAGAACAATGTCAAAGACAAACTTGGCTCAAGGATTGAGCTTTCTAACTATCCCATAGATGGCGTTTTCGCCCTGACATGTTTCACATTGTTGCAGTAGTTTGAACTGACGTTGTTTTTTTACAAATAAATTCGTGCGAGGGGTGTAGCAGCCAAATTTGTTGAGCTACAAGACTTACATAAAACGTGATAGCATTTAATTAGTTGTAAGATGATTTTATGTATATAATTACATTTTTACTGATGGTGTACTGTACACCTATTATATCGGTACGATTAGAAAAGTTTTTAGAAGAAGTGTGATATCCCAGTTGTGTAGCAGTGTTGAAATTTTTACTGATAATTTTTTAGGTCTCAGATTAGACGTGTTGGATATTTATTCGCTTGCAAATTAGACTGATCAATTTTCCCTTGCTTTTCCACGGTTCTATTGTCAATCACTGCAATGACAGAAACATTTTTTCAACTTTTCAAGTCCATTCCATTGCGAATAAATTTTCATCGTGCTTATACTGCAGACAAACTTTGTATATCAAAATCGGAAGGGTCCTGTGCAGTTCAAAAAGCTTTAATTTAGACTAGAATTGTTTAGAAAAGTATTTATTGTTTAGAAAATATATCTCTTTAGGTTGTTGAAATTTTTAAAATTAGTATTAAACGACCAGGTCCTTTTCGACGTTAAACGTATCATTCAGAAGTGATTTTTTCGAAATTGTTATCGCTTGTACTCAGTACAAGTGTTTATTATATTTGATAGCGATAGGTATGTCGTTTTTTTATAGTTACACCATAATACTCATTCTTTCTTGGTGATTAAATCGAGATCTCCAAAACAGTTGTAAGAAAAGATATTTTAAACTGATAAAGTGAGTGCCATAGAAGAGGGAAATTAGGAAAGGATCGCAGGAATTTAAAAAACGATCTCTATTTTGTAGAATACAAAAAATGTAAATGCGCTCCCTATATATTATAGTGCAAAATTATTCATAAAGAATCAAAAAGGAATCGTACCATTTCTTCCAGTCATCAATATTTTCATTTGAACAAAAATGTCTGGGAAGTTAACGATGGCTCCATGGCTCGATGGCTTCAGTATTTGAAGTATTTTTAGCGAATATCGGCAACCCTGTATATTTTTGTTTTGATTGAACTGTTAACCTTCACTTTACTGTTTCGATTTCTCAAATATGTTAGAGTACTATTTCCCACATGATTATTCAATCTGAAAAATGCAAGGTTGGAGATTTTCGAATTCAATGATACTGTTTTTTGCGGCAAAATTTTTAAAAAGTAGGGATGAGATTGTTCGCCTACAATCTGGTAACGCGAAGGGAGCTTGTAGATGACACTCTTTCAATATTTTTATAAACAATCAGCTGTATTGTAATAGAAAAATTCTTCTGTAAATCTCTCTCCACTTCAGAAATATATAATTGGATATAATGGATTGTATATAATTTTTGTTTTTAAAATTGCATTCAATTTGACTATAGCACTCAAAAATGAAAAGTCTTGTTTTCAAAAAGTCCAACCAGTGTTTTTTAGACGTTTTTTTTACTCCAGAAGAGTTATTCAACTCATCGAATGCAGGTGCTCGTTTTTCAATAGATGTATCTCAGTTCTACACTGTATTTTTATATAATCTCGTCTTTTTAATGAATGTTTGATTTATTTCAAAATGTTTATCCAATAACAGTTGTCAAAATGTCAAGTTTCTGACAGTCCAAAAACATGAATGTTTCAATCGAAATTATACAAACTTCAACATCAAGAATATGAATATACATAAGTCGACACATATTTTAAATTTGCTATTTTTTGTATTATATTATGGTCTTCACATAAACTAAGGGTGCTTACTTGGAGACTGGCTGTAAAACAAAGTATCTACTCCTCTGGCTAATACCACGAATGGCATTGGATTCTTCACAGAAGTCATTCTTGCATATGCCGTTGGTTTACGGGCAGATAGGGGCAAAGACAAATATGTTGTTTGTCGTTCGTTTCAGCCTTCTTCGAGGAATGAAACCCTGAAAAGAATCCGATTTTTAATTATGAGTAATAATCGACTTCATGTTGACGATAGACACTTCCTTGCACTGATGAAAGGCCAAATGGCCCGAAACCAGTATGCAAGTGTGCTTGTTCTAATAATTGAAAATCGATTCCGTCAAAATTACTTCTGTGATGAATTCTGCACTGACACCTGTCAAAAAAGGGTGGATAAGATCATTCTGTGAAAACTTCCTGGTGATTATTCTCTTACCCTTACAGTGGATTTTTATTTTTCTATTAGATGGCAACTTGTCATCGTCTTTGTTTCCCAAACCCCTGACTGTGGACATCCCTTTGATCAATGAATTATTTCAGTGTGTTTCTCGGGGTAGATTATGATTACAAATCCTTGTAAAAATATTTTTGCTGACACCAAAACGTATGGGATATATGATTGTTTATATTTTGATTTTTAGACTGCTCTACACATTATTTTTAGTAATTTTGCCGATATTTTTTAATGAGCAGTAATTCATTTCATTTCATTCCCTTGTAGAAAGTTTACTAAGATGAGAAATGAACATTGAAATCTGCTGTAATTAGTAGCAACGTATGACAGTTTTTTTTCTAATTCTTCAGCACCTACTCGGCTGTAAAGTTGTTCTCGCAGCTCTCTCTCTTGCCCCTACGAAACGTAACTTTCTTTCTATCTTCACTTACTTATACTCCCTCTAAACTTCCGTTCGCCTCGATCGATCACAATTTTCGTAACGCCTCATCACGCATTCACCAGCTTAGTCCCCAAGTAAAGCGCGCGTAAATGAGTTTCACTCCAAAAATACGTTTACTTTTCCTTATTGTGAAAATTCTTAAACTGAGACGATTTGAAGAATATTGAAAAGGTTAAAAAATTTTTTAGTTTATGTCATTTGAAATCTTTGGTAGAGTTGTTTTATATTTTGATTGAAACAATTGTTTAAAATGTGGATTAATTTGTCAATTTCCCAATTGATGTGGATTTTCAGATACAAATAACGGATTTTCATTGTAGCTATCTTTCCCTGTAGAATTAACCCAAATTAACTGGGATATTGTGAACAGGGTCCGACAGAAGTTTTATAACGTTTCGTTTTGAAGTTGTGCACGTTTTTTAGTGTGTTTGTGAACCGCTCTGTTTTCCGTTTATGAGACAATCTCTAAAATTAATTACTACGGAAGTCAAAACTCAACGGTATATATGTGTTTAAAAATCGAAAAATTTTGCGTCCAGCGTCTTTCGAAATAAGAGAATCATTTCAGTTTCGGTTGTTTTATTATTACAGACTTTTTCAGTTGATGATGTAACACACAGCAACCTCAATATATTGCCATTACATGAATAACAGTTACTAAATGCTCAACCAATGTACAATAGTCTTATTTTTTCAAACACATGCAATACAAGTATTTGCTCGAGAGTACAAATACTGTAAATAATAGATACCGGAATTGTTTTTATATTATAGGTGAATATATTCTAATATGTGAATTGATTCTCTTTTTATTGCATATGAAATAAATATGAATGTATTTGTTAAACCCAGTTGATGTTTTTTCTTACACCCAGTCCTTGTCCTTATCTAAAATTATTGTCAAATATTTAGAAACAACTTTTTGGTTTTCTTTCTCCTTCATTACACAAGTCTACAAAAAAATATTGAGAGTGTTGTTTTTTTTTGCGCAATTCTTACGTTTCTGGTAGTGCTAAATCCGAAAATGTCATCGCAAATTGAAATGAAAAATAGAAGACTAATATTTTTTTTATATTTATGAAAACTTATGTTTTCATCTCAAATACATTCAGTAGTAAGCACTAAACACATTTTTTCCCGATGAAACTTCTTTTGGTACATTTTCGATTGTAGGATGATGTGGAAGGTCTCTCTGAAGAGTCCAACAGAAGTTTGCCATCATTGAGACCCTCCACCTTCTCTGGTATCTTTTTTCCATCCAAAGTGGGATCCACCTTGTTCTTCGTTCACATTTCCTAAATTTCCTGTAAAGTACTCGAGGTGGGAACCTAAAGCTTTTGAAGATTTGTATATAGTAGACTACTCTGAAGGAAACAAAATAGAAATTGATAAATATTTTTTGAAAAACATGAAAATTCACCTTATATTTTGAACAGACCTCGTAGAACACGGCTCACGGCCAACTTAAAATTTATGAAGTTTTTCCATCGACATAACCTTAATTAGTTTTTCATGGAAAAATTGTGAAGTTAGTGTACATTGCCCTCTATTGGAATATTTCGGAACGACATTGGTGACTGTGCTGGCAGGAAACATCTTTAGAGAAAACAGCGAAATTAGTCGTCTTGTATCATCTTGTCTTTGGACTTTGTATAAACTATATACATTTGTACAAAGATTTGGGTGTTTCGAAAATTTGATTTTTGATGTTTCACAAATACTTGAAACGGAAGTAGTCTAGTATGGTTATTTGATAATAGTGAGTTTTTATTGAATATTGGATATCTGTCAAATTCCAGTTATTTTAAGAGTTTTGTATTAATGCACACTGAGTACACTGGGAAAACTAAGCTCTAGAAGTTAGTGCGGTTTTAGTGAATTTGTATGTGAACAAATTAAATGACGAATAATGCAGAACAAGTCATTTCGAACATATAAATGGATATATCTATCTTTATCTGGAATAATAGTTATTTTCATATATACAATCCAATTTGATAATTGAGATTATTCAATACGTACTCCAAAACACTCGTTAACCCTAGTACAAGGGGTTTCAACATGAAACCACCTTTTCTTAAACATTGTATGTAAGTTATGTGTTTTTTTACGGTATTACCACAGTAGAAAACTGAAGAATTAGGGTTATGTGATATTACAATGTTCAACATGGCGCCATCTGTTGTCGAGTATTTGTACTATTCTTTTGCTGCAGCTACAGTCTGGAAGAATTCGATTTTGAAGGATGGCAGATATATAGTAAAGTAAAATAAAAACAAAACTTTGTTCCTTCAAGATTACTAGCTTTTAAACAATTTTGTAGCTAGCAAATAACTACCAATAACTTCTTCAATAGACATATATTTGAGGACGTTGTGACAACTATTTATATTAATTTCTGACAAATCAATCAACAACCTCAAGACAGTTCGAGAGTTCCTCATTCTCTGAATTTTCCAAAATAATGGGTTTCAATTACTTGAGAAGTAAACCATACCATCCAAGTTCTAATGGAATGATTGAAGGTTCCTCAGAACTATGAAAACTGCTCTCAAATGACATTCTGGAAAGTGGTCCAAGGATCTATCAACAATTCTTCTTGGTATACGAGTTACACCGAAAGAAGATTTAGGTGGTATCAGTAGGGCTGAGATGGTATATGGAATGACCTTAGAATCCCTGGAGAGATGGTTGTTGAAGATGCAACATTCAACCCTAATCACGAAGAATTTTCAAACAGCATCAAGAAGAAAATAAATGAAATGAAAACAACACAAGGTGCTGATCACAACAACAGGAGAATATTCATATATGAAGAATTACCAACTGCTACACATGTCTTCCTCAGAATAGATGCAGTCAAAAAACCTTTGCAATATCCATATTCTAGACCATACAAAGTTTAAAAGGTAAATGTTATTTTATGGTTTCAATCAACAACAAGGATAAAAATATATCCATAGAGAGACAAACCAGCTTTTATAGGGAATAATCAGGATGAACCAGATATCAACAAAATTGTCCGTGAAAATCTTACTACAGAAAATGAAGACGGAATCGAAAGAGTTTCTACGAAAAGGTCCTACACCACCTCCTCTGGAAGGAAAGTTAATTTTCTTATTCAAGACATCTATAGTCTCAATCAGAGGGGAAAGGAATGTGATATCACATCATTACAGTCATTAGCGCCCATCATAAAAGGTTCAGAAGGAACAAAATATAAAAAAACAATGTTTGTGAGGTTGTTGATTGATTTATCAGAAATTAATATAAATAGTTGTCAAAACTTCTTAAATATACTTCTATTGAAGAAGTTATCAGTAGTTACAATACTAAACACTAATTCTTTACTCTAACTTTCATATACCCCACGTAACCATCAGTGCATGAGAACTACCTAGGCAGGTACATACTGAATCATAACACCTAGATTCATTCAACTCAACTCAACTCATTCATTCACTCAACTTTTATATACCTCACGTACATCCTCAATTATGATTATGATTGCCTAGAGCATATCATATTATATCAATTATACATCAATAATAATAATATCTCTACGAAGACTGGAATAACATTCGTTTATTAGAAAACAAGTTCGGTAATGGTGATCTATTTGAATACAGTTGGCCATTCAGTAAACTGTTTCAATTTTCAAGTTTTTTTTTTCCATTGCTTTCAGATGAATCAGCTTTAATTTCAAAGTTTTCGTTGAGGATATGATTTTCTTCCAGAAGATGACTTGAATATGTTGAACTTGTTTTCTCATTTACATAGCTCAGATGATGTTCCTGGATTCGATTCCTAAATGTTCTGCCAGTTTGACTAAAATATACCTGAGGGTAAATTCCACAATTTTATTCATATACTCCTGATTTAATGAATTTGGATGTTTTGTTTTCATCATTTTTAACTAACTTTCCCAACGTATTACCTGTTCTATATGCAGTTTTAATATCTTGTTTATTCGAAAATGAAGGCACTTTTTTTATTGTTTATCCAAAATAATCTGAAGCTCCATAATTTTGATTTTGGTTATCTAACTTATCGGTAGGAGAAACGTCTCGAATCGCTTTTGGGTAGACTTTTTTGGAAAGTACTTTCGTCTATTAATTCAGCTTTATATCCGTTCATTACTGCAATTTGCTCAATGATATTGAGTTCCTGATTTCTGATTGGCAATATTAGTCTTCGACAGAAAATCGGAGACAATAGTGTGGGGATATTCTGCTGCCACCTTCTGAAGAGAACAAATCCATCACCCCTGAAAATGTACCTTCCGTAAATGTACCTTATCATTTGTATTGTTGGCTTGATGAACTATATTTTTGAAAAAAAAAGCGTAAAATTATTGAATGTTATGTTGTACCTTCATTCCAATAAACTTGAGTAGTTTCTACTCATGCTTATTATTTCTATATAAATTTCACCATCTGAGTTATCCTCTAAACCGCGAGCCGTTTGGGCCGCGACAATGTGAAAATTCATTGATAAAGGACTTTCAGAAAAAAAAGGAAATTTTGTGTTGTGTTCTACAAGGATCAGTTTTAGGGTCTATCTTATTCTTATTGCAAATTTGAGCATTTCTGGAAATTTCAATCATTTCGCTGATGACTCGACGATATAGTGGAACAACAAAAACTCAAATGATTTACACATTGCAATATCTACTGATATAAAAAAAATCAAGGAATGGTGATGCTAATTTGCTATCCTTCAATATCACTAAAACAAACATTTCATTATTCAGATGTGCTCTTGATGACCTGTCATTTGGTTATAACTTAGTGATTAGGAACGAGACCCAATCTAACTTTCTAGGTACGCACATCGACAATAAGCTCAAACTTATTGAACATGTCAAGCAACTTAAAAATAAAATTCGTTCTGGATGTTACACAGTGAGAGTAACTTCAATAAATATGGGAATCAAAACTGTCAGAACGATGTATTACGCCCTCGTTTAATCCCACCTATGTTATGGAATAACGTTTTGGGGAGTATGCAATTCATCAGCACTTCTGTCTGTACGAGTACTGCAGAAACGAGTTATTAGGTATATGTGTAAGATCAAATCTCGTGATCCGTGCAGATACAAATTCGTATTCGTTGAGTGATTGCTTTGAGCCGATTTTGGAATCGGAATTCCTGTCAGGAATTCTATTTATTACAATGGGGTCAAGATGTTTAATCACTTGCCCTAAGATATAAGATTGACAAATTTGACCAATAACAACAACAAGAGTAAAAACATTTTTGGGTGATAGACCCTATTATAATTTGCAAAAGTTCTATATTACGTGACAAAATGTGCATATTTGAATTTAGGTTATATAATATTATTGATTTTATTCTTGTTTGAATATAAATGTTTGATTGTCTGGTGCAATGGGTGTGTTTATTTATGTAATATTATATATAAGTATAAATGTTTATACTTATGTCTGTTATATAAGTGTGTATAATATTTTTAAACAAGTTTGTACATATTTCGAAGTTGAACTATAGTGTATGTTCTAACTTTACTTTTTTTTAGGTGTTTTTATATTCACATTTGTATTTATTTTTCACAAGATTTGTCCACAAATTTATCCTTAAATCTGTTATTTTCTGGTATTTCTTTCGATAAATTTATTTGTGGTCTGCACCGCCACTGTACACACAGACCTACAATTGAGCTGTAATTCATTAATTTATCGATTGCACCCGACCAACCATCGTGATTGGATTAGTTAGCAAAACTCAGCGACCAGCTCGCTCAACAAGCCGATTGCAGATGACTCTAGAGATGCACTTGCATAGAATGCGTCACGTTTGTCACGGCGAACGAGGGCTGCCTGGCTTGGGGATGGGGTGGATGATACGAAGACCGCAATGCAAAACGTAACGGTAGCCACAAGTGGCTATTGAGAGACGGGCATTGCGGAGACACGAACTCTTCTACGTTAGGACCACTAGAGATGCTAGAGAAGTAGGAAGTTGGGGATGTGGATGCTTGCTGGAATGCAAATGTGTTTTGTGTTTCTAGCGGACCGGAAAGTTCAGCGATATACTGCGCTAGTTCAAAGTACAAAATGAACTGGTCCATAATTAGCCCATCGCCATCTCTATAAAGAAATATTTATTTATGGAGAAACATTTAGTGCAGGTAACGAGTTAACAGAAACCAAATACAACTGCTAATTATAACGTTGAAACAGCGTGATCCAAATTGTGACGTGAAAAATTTGATAAACGTGGGAATACGTGGATTAAAATTGTAAATATTCTAAATTTAGGAATAAGATACCAGGGAGGCAGGAAAAAAAGAAAGTAGAACTGGTTTCGAAAGGAAATAATAGTCGCTGGATGGTTATAACTTTCCAACCAATGTTTCCTCTTCAAATTACATGAAATCAAGTTCAAAATTTAAACTATGGTATCGTTTGTAACTCCTCTATCTGTAAACATCTCAGAAATATTGAGAAAGTGATACTGTATATATTATACGTAACTATAATTTTCCTTGAAAACACGGAATTAATCAAAAATCTAGTTCCCAACATGCCACCAACTGAAATAGTTTATAATTGATAATCAAAATTCAATTTGAAGAATGCATACCATTTGATCAATGAAATTCAAGATGTTACACTACCGGATAATGCCAAATTGTTTTCATTTGATGTAAATAATCTGTTTCCCAGTATTTCTCCGATGAAACGATTATTCTTGTAGAGAATATATCGGTCGAAAAGTCTATCATTCCGATAGTGAAAAAGGAAATATTCACATTCACAATGGAGGTAGAAGAGAACCACTATATACATTTTTTGGACTTGACAACAAAAAAGTTAACAACAAACATGATTTCTCAATTCATCGTAAGCCGGCACATACAGATATTATCGTTCATAATTTGTCACCCACCCGTATCAGTGCAAAGTAGCAGCTTTCAACAGTATGATCCACAGACTGGCAAATGTGTTCTTGTCAGAGGCGAATTTCAATGAAGAACTGAACATAATAAAACAAATAGCCGTCAACAATGATGACGATAGCAGTCTAATACATTCTTTATTATCAAAAAAGTTATACAGCCAAGCTTTGAAGAAAGTTTACCCAATTCGAAGAGATGAGGATGAAAGTTATAGAACCTTAACCTACTCAGGCCCACCCCCTACAAATATTTCAGATTTTCTGCACAACAAATAGGTTGATATTGCTTTCGAAACCAACAACAACTTAGGTATCTGGAGAGTATAAATTAAATCGTGTGGGTCATTTCCGATGTTTTATATAGGTCAGACTGGAAAACATTCAAAACCCGCATAAAGGAACACAAAAATAGTTTCCAGAATGAGAAAATGAATTCCACATATGCTACTCATATAGTCACAGAGGGATATGGGTTCAACCATGAATACAAGCCCCTCCATTTCTAGAAAAAAGGTTGGAAACTCAACCTGTTGGAGAGTATAGAAATAAACAAATTCAGAAACTCTCAATATCTTTTGAACGATCAAACTGAATCGAATAATTCGCCATTATTGAATCTGTTCATTTTCAGGTGAAAATAGTTAAGTACATTTACGGTATTTTCGAAAAATGCATTCATATAGTTATGAATTCATACCTGACCTTTCCAAGTAGATTCATTCATTAGAAAGTAGGCATACCAGTAGGTAATATGTTACAGAATAAAATGGTTGTATTTCAGAAGTAGCTTTTAGTTTACGTTTGAGGAAGCTATTGTATAGCGAAACACATGTCGCGGTTTTTGTAAAACCCTTTAATGTGAAAATCATAAAATGTATCAATTAGTTAAAATAAATGAGATGGATAAGCATCTCTCAAATATGAATATGGTTTTAATCAAGCGCTTTCTAGATATTATCGCAATTTTTCATTCCTTTGAGTGACCTATTGCTGCCATTATATGTAGAACGTTGTTGTTGGTATCCAATTCAGGCTAAGAGAAGTTGGTAATCATCGACCTATAGTGCTCGCCGTTGACAATGATGGTCAGGCCAACTTCATTCTCAAAGAAATATGAACAGGTGACACCACATCGCGAATAGTTTTCTCGGTAGACTGATTATAATCAGTCGCCATAATTATGGCGACTGTAAAATAGGCGAAGCGCGCGGTACGTTGCCTGAAGAGAACTCCCATTTTGATAAAACAATTTTATCATTTGCATGTGTTGCTGAATGCTATATCCGTCCATGGTGATTTGGCGTACAGACTTCAGAGAGTGATTCGTTAGGTCGTTTAAAAAAAAAGGTCTTATGAACAGGGCGTTGAAGTTTAAAAAACAGCGATTGGTTGGAATATTCTACAGTTGTTTGAAGTAATAAGGCGCTTATGAAGCCCTAATAATATTGGGAAAAAAGTACGATACTGAACAGATCATTCAACTACAAATACAACTTTTTCTTCATATCTAGCTTCCTATTCGACAAAAAAATTGAAGCCACATTGTATATCATGAACACCTGCTTTGTAGACCAGCGGACAGTGATAGTTTTGTCACATCAGTGTCAATTAAGCACCAGTGATTCCATCATGAATAATTTTTACTAACGCTGAAATGGCTGACATGCACTTCAACTTCAACGCCGTGTATCGCAGAAACGAAGCAACTCCAAACATATGTTCATAAAAACTTTTCTTTGAAAACGACTTAATGAATCGCCCTCTGAAGTTTCAAACCGTATCGCGTAGTAAGGAAACACCCTGTTTAAGGTTACGTGGAGTAGGCTGGGTACGATCGCATCTATTTTTTCCTAATTATCTACAGCGTAGCTAGTCATTTATATTTGAATAAATTTTAAAATCATTCGCACAGGTGAAACAACTCAACATGAATACGCCATTTTAATGTGAAAGTGCGATCGTTATAACCGACCCCATACCAGAGGCGGTTGTAACAACGATGGGGTGCAGTTGTAACACTGAAAAATCAAACATTAGTCATGAACCATAATCAATTTTATTCATTGGAGAAACTGAAATGAACTTAATTAACAATATTTAAGGTACATTGGAATAGTACCTTTTAATACGTATTTATAACTCAATTAAAATATTTCTTCGTTCTATAGGGTGTTATACAGATTTTAAAACAGATTTTTTTTTATACACTTATAATCAGACTTTCATAATAAGATTTTTCAAACAAAAATAATCTCTGAATGATAATTAAACAAAACTATTCAACAAAATATTCCTTCACTATATTTAATCAGACTCATGTCAGTCATGGCATGTATAATACCTACTCCCTTCAGAATAGGCTATGTGAGACCACTGTTTGCAACTCCCTTGACACTAAATACAACTCTCTCCAAACTGACTCACTGAATGCGTCTCTGAGCAAAGAAGGCAATAATATTCTTTTTCTGATGATGATTCTGCTGGTGTCTGAGTCTTATTTTTCCTTGCTTTAACTTTGCCTTTACCTTTCCCGTGGATGATTCACGTACATTTTTCTTCGTTTGGTTATTCTTCAACCGTTACTATCGCTCTTCATACTCTTCTGCAACAGATTTCTTCTCAGAAGTTTTTTTAAGGATCTGTGCCTGTGCGGAAACAGCGATCAACGTTGGATTTGAATCGCTGGAGATCAAATCAATTTGAAAAAAATGTTCTCAGAAATTTTATTCCACACATTTGCAGTTTTCCAAATGAAAGCTTTCTCAAAACGATGAGCAGCCACATTCCGTCGCGCGTTTCTGATATGTACCGTTCTTGGTGAGATCAAATGAGCCAAGTCACTTGAACACCTCCCGTGAAAGTGTCTATGAAGAAATCTACAACCTTTTTTCAATGTTCCAGACTCTCAAGTGACGTTCGTGTCTTCAATCAAGCAGATGGCTTTTTTCTGGAGGGAATCCAGGGTTATCCTTAGGAGATATAGTCCAGTTCCCAGAGGATCTCACAAAAGGTGGGGGAGAAGATTTAATTTTTTTATTTCGTTTTAAAGCGTATAAAGAGTAAAATATAAAAAATGTGACTGAATCTGGGCTCGGCACAACTTTTGGTAGCCGAAAAACCTCGAAATTTTCTGACATTTTTCGGTTTTTTCGCAATATCTCGAAAAGGAATGATTCTAGCGAAAAGAATAACAGTTCCTTTGCAAAGTTGTAGAGCATTAAATTCTCCACAAACTTCATATACAACTTTTCCTTTTACGATTAATAGGGAGCGAGCTACAACATCTCAAATGTGGACCATTTTTCTCATAATGGTAAAAAAGCCAAATAGCGCATTCTTTTGTGTGTGTTATTGCGACCCATGCATTCTTTGGTTGTATTTTCGAATTATATTTTGGTCCGATAATGTTCTCTAGACCCCTCATCACCAACCCTCCTCTTCCCCCCTACAATTGGTAACTGACGGGGAATGAGTAGGCATATCGAAACCCTATTCGCCGAGCTTTCGCATTGTTTTAAAGCTTCATCAGAACCAGTCAATACAGTGAAACAAAACTATGGTGAATGAAATAAAAAGAGTTTTCTTTC
>WOGO01000117.1:347-28379 GCA_015342085.1 Leptinotarsa defecta
CCATTCTTCTCTGCTGCTCCATAGCTTTTACGTTTTTACTGTAATCTGAGTATCCATCAAATACAACAATAATCTTTGATGTATAATGTGTTTGTAATTACTTGACATATTTATCAAAAATACTATCTTCTTTACTCCATACTTCATGTGATAGTCCTCAAAGTGTCAAACATATTCTCACCGAGTGCGTGCTATACTACAATGAAAGGCAAACTTATGGCTTCCCACCATCAATAAAGGACATATTAGGAGATGAATGTGATATTAATAATCTATTAACTTTCCTCAGACATACCAATTTGTTACATACTCTCTAAATGTTTTTTCCATGTAATATATCGACAAGTCGCTAATGACCCTAGAGGTCGATGCGACTGTAAATAAATAAATAAATAATTAAAAAAAAATAAACACCATTGGTCAAACTTCTGGGAATTTTCATATCAGTACACGATCTTGTATCTTTACCAAAAACTATTCATTCGCAATTTTTAACATCCTAGGATCCTCCAGCTTTTTCGTGTGAGACCAAAGGAGGTTACAGGAGCATCACGCCTACCAAAACTCTTACATTATTCAAATCATTCTGATGACTGAGAAATATTTCAAATTGTAATTCTGAAGTTTGAGCGAGTTGAGATTTTTATTGAAATGATGTAAGTTAGAACCTCAAACAGTGGTTGAGGTCAACCAACACCATGAACGTTCAATGATCGGCTAAACATTTTCAATATTTTTTACGAATGCTACCGTCGTAAATCGTTTCGGCTTCAAACATGCAAAGTGAAAATTTTGTTATCCCTATTCTCCACCGTTAACAATCTCAAGAGACAGTGTAGTAATGCAATTGCAATATCGTGGAAATGAACAAAATAAAGATTAAACTCACTACTTTGAAAGAAGAGTTTACTGAAAAAATATTCACAGAGTTTCTCAAAGAGTTTCTCAACCACATCCAAATTATTTTAACGAGATGCGCTAGAGTATCCTAATGTTTTTTCTGTACGAATATTTTTTTGAAGTTTCGCCTGCCCCCACTTTGAAGTTAACTGAAACGTTCACATTTTAATGCGAATGGAGTGTCAAAATCTCGGTTGAAAGCGGTTCGAAAGAGGCGTTGGAGCTACAATGCTATAGTATGTCATAAAAGAGATCTTTTGATGTATTATATGAAACATAGGTTTCATTACTCTGATTCAAATATTCGTTTGATGGATACTCTACGAGAGCAGTATCACGCATTTTATGAGTGCTTAGATGCAATAGAATGAAACTTGGGAGTTAGTATTACGAAAAGGTCACTTTTACACTTTCCATAATTTTTTTCATAGGAGCGGTAGATTCGAACAAATAAATGTGAGTTTTATGAAATTTTATTTTTTGCTCATGAGGCGTTGAAAACGATTGTTTTCACGAGAAACCTTTGCTCTCAATAGAGAAAATTGTTTTTCTACCAGTGAAATTTCATATTAAAACTCTTTTCCTATGAGACTCACTTCAGATTTTTATTTGGGGGTGATTGACAATGTTTCATGATGAATTTCATTATTTCAGAGTTCCATTGTCTGAAATATAAAATGATTTGAAATTCCTAAAAGAACCAATACAAATGAAAAATTAAAAAGAAAAGCTGCAGATAACAATTATATTAGGAAAAAATCCCGAAATGAAATTACAGTGAAATAAAATACGAGTAAAAAATAGAACAATAAAAAAAAAATTAAAAATTAGGAGATTCCAAGCAGCCAAGTTATTTCACTGTTTTGTTTAATTGTTCTATTTTTTACTTGTATTTCATTTCAGTGTAATGTCATTTCAGGGTTTTATTGCTCAATATAATATATTTTCCATTTTATTTATTTCATTATTATTTATTAATTTTTCATTTGTATTGGTTCTTTTAGGGATTTCAAATCATTTTATATATTAGACAATGGAAGTCCGAACTTATGAAATTCATTTCAGATTTTGTTTGAATACATAGCTGAAAATACAGAATAAAAAAGTTCATATAATATGTATAACTATGTATTTGAAAAATATATATGATTGATCTTCATGATATAATACTTAATATTTGTGGAGTGTACTTATTTTCTTTTGAAAGTTCCTTTTTTTGTATTCGACTGAAGAGGTAGGAACCAAAGAACGATTTTGGAAAGAATAATATTTATTCAAAATAAATAAAAAAACAAAAGTCATTACATGGGAAGACCCAACACAGCGATAAGCGCCTTTCTTTTGAAACCACTTGGACCTAAGAGATGTTCATTCAAAATGTATGAAATAATTGAAGAACAAAGCTAGTGACGAAACTTAGAGGTCAGGTAGATTACGATCTCGTCGTCAAATCATTTAACTTCAGTTTCAATTGATTCTTGAGAATGACTTCAAAGCAGAAGTCAAAACGTCGAACGGACGAAAACTACAGACGCGGTTCAACCCGGACTACATCAACAGGATCCACTCGCAAATTTGTGGTTTCATAGATAACTTTTGTTGTGTTTCGACTTTTGACTCGATATTTCGAATTCAAATTCGAAATTTCGTCTATAATCTCAGAAGTTTGAATTTCAGGTTGAAATTTAGAGTTTGGAGTCGTAATTTCGGGTAGGGGCGATGATTTTCGAGAATTAGAAAGTCAAAGATGAATGAAGCTCCCCAAGGCAGTCAGTTGCAAAGCCAAGCTTTGACTGCCGATGATAATCGTCCTCTGTCGTTCACTGCAAGGCAACTAGTTGGGAACTAAAGCCCAAACACAACGCATTCATGATTCAACATCAGACAGCGCTGTTTCAACCCGCCATCAATGGTGCTAGGCTGAACTACAAATGCATGGGCTCGATCCCATAAATGACGTTTTCGAAGTTTCAGATTGAAGTCCACATTTCAAGAAAAATTCTAAATTCTGAGTTCAAAGGCGTGATTTCAAGGTAAAAGTTAAGCATTTTCATTTTGAAGTCGTAATTTCCAAGAAACAAATAATAATAATATATGCTTTGCTGCGCTTTCATAATATTCAGTACCTACTGTAAAAAAATATTTTATGTGGAAAACTGTCTTAAGCGGCGATGAGTCTATGACCTAAAAAATAAATAAATGAATAACAAGTATAGTTTCAGAAAATTGCACTTTCCATTGTATATTTCCTTTCCTTCATAAAATATTATTTCTCAAGTATTGACAGTTTTTGAGTTATTTACGGAAAATAAAATACCTTTTGATTTATTATCAATTTGTGAAGAGAAATTGCAAATTTTTTTATTCTGTAAAATCATCGATAGATAATTTTCTACACATCATTCTGAATACAATTTGGTATAGTTTGTATTTGAAGGAACGTCTGAAGATGCATTCGAATGTATAATGCTCCAATACAAAGCTCAACACTCGTAAATGATATATACAATAAATAGACAAATCCAATGTAATGGTTATCAAGGAAACAAAAGAATATATAATGTAACATTTTTTTTTCAATATAAAAATATAATAAATACCTACTTTGTCGAATCTTACAAAATTATCGATCGATTATGATATTTGAACAAGGAATGATGAACTTGAACGTAACTAATGCAAACCATTAACAAACCATCTTTTGGCAGAAGGGCATGAGTTCCATAATGACTGAATTATATTGAGAAGAGAAAGTTAACTAAGTTCAAATGCAATCAATACTTGGCAAATTTTGGAGAATTTCTAAATAAACAGTCTCTTAAAATTCAATTCTTTCATGTCTGGGAGGTAATTATCTATTGGGTTTCTAACCTAATCGCTCCCTCGCAAGTGCGTATTTTCCTCACGATTCGAACCTTCGTATCCGCATATGTTTGTGAAGGAGCATGTCATTTTGCATATTTTTCGCAGCATTTTTTTATATATACCTACAGCTTTTTCAAACACTTATTGAAGGCATTTTTCACCAATAAATTTCATGTTCGAGAACGAAAAATAATCACTTTTCGAAACGTCAGCCATTATCGGAACGAGGTATTTAACTCTTTAGGCGGCCACGGTGCATAGAATGAACCACCATGTATCACTACGTATGGTGGCGGTGGTATATAAAGTGTACCACCTTCTCAACAGAGCTATTGCTTTGGTTGCAGTGATTCATTTTTAGAACCACTGTTGTTTTGCCATCTTGTGCACGGTAGACGCAACTCACAACAGTTGGTTACAGATTTGGTCGCGTGTCGCAGACATAAACCTCAAAACTTCGTACTTTCAACTGATGTGCTTTGTTGAGTGGTCTTATTGTATGAAACAAATTAGTTTTTTTGCAATAACTAAGGATAATTGGATAGCAAATGTTTGAAGTAAGTGTCTTTAGCATCAAAACTGAAAATATTACATTACAAGTAAACATAAACAATTTATTGTTGTGGTACCTTTCGTGAACCACCGCGTCGGTTGAAACTTTTATGATGTAATTTTTTCCAGTAACATGGAGAGGCTCAGACAGAATGAATTACCTTTCAATTTAGTTGGAATGACTTTAGAAGAATTATACAACGAAATTGAAGGACCTAATACTATTGTGGATGAAGACGTAGAACATATACCGTCTGATTGTGAATCTGAGATTGACGCCTCCGATGACGAAGACTTGGCAGATAATGTCCCCGTTGGAATTGACAATGATGGAAGTTACGAAAGTGATGGGTCCGAATCTGATTTACCTCTATCTACGATAAGGGAGATAATTGTCAATACTAACCCTGTTTATATTCCCGCCCCAAGTGTTGCTGTACCTTATACACCACCAACTTGGTCAAATACTTGTAAACCAACCCCACCTCCAGATTTTGAATGTTCTTCTGGTGTTGCCGATTTTATACAAAATGATTCAGAAAATGTGACACCGTTCCAGCTTTTCCGATATTTTATAACAGAAGAATTTATGGATCACTTAGTATTCCATACTAATCTGTACGCAGAGCAAAAAAAAATTTCTACAGGAAAAATGTATGTTCCCACTTCTATTTCAGAGTTGAATACATTTTTGGGGATAAATTTGCTCATGGGTCTAAAGCATTCCCCCAGTTATAAGGATTACTGGTCAAACGGGCCAGATCTCAAAGACCATTACGTTTCTTCTCTTATGAGCGTAAAGCGTTTCAGCTGGTTGCTATCCCATGTACACATAAACGATAACTCTGCTATGCCTGACCGCGGATCTCCTAATTTTGACAAACTGTATAAAGTACGTCCATTGATAGATTTATTGCTGAGAAATTTTCAGAGGTGCTTACTTCCGAGCCAGCAAGTCGCTATAGACGAATCAATGATAAAATTCAAAGGACGGAGTTCTTTGAAGCAATATATGCCAAAAAAACCAGTGAAAAGGGGATACAAAGTTTGGATGCTATGCGACAAATCTGGATATTGTCTGAAATTCGACATCTATACCGGCAAAACTAGCAGTCCGGAAAAAGCTCTTGGTGTCCGTGTTATCACCCACCTTACAGTCGATTTACGTAACAAGGATCACATTCTATATTTTGATAACTTTTTCAACAGCGTGCCTTTGATGGAAGAGCTGAAGAAGCAGAACATTCATGCTGTTGGTACATTGAATTTACAACGTAAATATCTTCCTACATTCAAAGCAGATAAAATAATGAAGCGCGGTGATATGCAATGGTTCACAAGCAACACTGGATTAGCAGTCATAAAGTGGAAGGATAATAGGTCCGTACATATTCTTTCTAATTATCATGATCCTGAAAACGTTTGTGAAGTACAACGCAAGGAGAAGGATGGTACTATAAAACCGGTTACATGTCCTGCCGCGGTCATTGACTACAATCATAATATGAATTTCGTAGATAAATTCGATCAACTGCTGGCAAGCTACAAAATTGATAGACGAAGTAAGAAATGGTGGCATAGAATTATGTTCTACCTTTTAGATGCAGCGGTCGTAAACTCGTACTGTATTTACAAACTGCTACAATTACCACCAATGTCTTCCAAAGACTTCCGACGTCAAGTCATCAATGGTTTGGTTGCTGAAAAACTAGTATCTCATAAAAGATCATCTTCTCAATCTATAGTTCCAGTACAAATTAAAAAATCTAAGCCCTTTGTTCCCGCTGAAGTGCGACATCAGTCTTCAAAACATCAACCGGAGCGAAGCACGAGAAGACGATGTGCATTATGTAGTTCAAAAGTTAAACAGGTGCGCACTGACTGGATTTGTTCAGTTTGTCAGGTACCTTTGTGTCTAGGTAAAAGCAAATCTTGCTTCCAGAACTACCATGCCCAATAATTTCCAAAGGATAATTCACCAGAGAGAATGACATTTTTTTTACTGGATGGCTTGGTGGTACCTTATTTGTACCATCCCATAAGTCAAAAACAATCAGTGCAATTTTGGAAAAAAAGTTACCTTTATGTTCGTTACGCATACCTTATTATTCAACATAAATTTTATAAAAATTTATGAATAAAACTTTTGTTGCTCCACTACGGTCTTTTTTGGTAACATTTTCTGCCCCTCAAAGAGATAAAGCATATTAAAAATACAATTATTTATTTTAGTCATTATTCATAGGCATAATTCATTAATACAACAATTTGCTGACTAATTATAGGTTTCTCTATAACTTTTCGGGATGAACATTTCGGTTTTCCCGTTATCATCTATATTATAGATTTATTCAATTTTCAGATTGAGGAATGTTGAAAATCTAAAAAATATTGAAGAATGAAATTTGCCTCTTATCAATCTAGATTACCAACAGGTAAGTCGAGATCGCTGAACTCTAGACGTTTGGCCTTACAGCACTTCAGTAAGCTTTATAAAACAGGCTGTTTCAGCATAAATTAGCGAACAAAAACAATGCAATTTCATCAACTTCATTATTGAATTATTCTAAAGATACTTTCCAAAAAGGATTGCTATTGTCCCTAAGGAAGTATTTACTCCTAAGGAAGTATTTGTTCATGTAAAAATTTGATTCGATTTATTTTGGCAAAACTCAATAATGAATTGAGTTATCAAAAAAATCACAAACCTCAACCTTCCATTTACCAATTTAGTCGGTAAATCTCGGAAATGTGCTCGTTTTGAAAGTAGGAGAAAACTAGTTTTCTTCATCTCCTGAAAACGCCAACTCAATTGGTTAAACGCGCGTCCAGAAGAGTATTGCAGTTCTCGTGTTTGTGAGAAAAGTGTTCGTTTTGGATTTACGAGTATTCCAAGCAATAGGTTACAGTTTCACTTTTCATTTTATAGAATTATGATTTGAGAACTGTGTCAAAAATATTTTACTGAAGGTATATGGATCAAAATACAGAAGAAAAGCTGCCCTGCAATTTACTAGGATCGTAATAGAACTTTTTCTCTAGATGAAGTGTCCCGAATTGAGCCTAAAATTTTTTGATGAAGGAAACTTATCTAAGGCTACTAAAAATACCTATTTTGGATTTATCACCTACTACATTGAATTCGAAGTCTATAGTAGATTCATTTGGTTACTGTTTCATAGATGAAGAAGAATAATAGTAGTTGGTATTTGCTCTGAGCTCCAAGTTGTGTATATAAAAAAGATTGCCATGTTCAAACATATTTTCAATATGTTTGAACATGGGACATCAAGAAAATTACTGTTACCAATAAATTTGACTGCTATAAATTGAATTCTGGTAAAATTTCGTCAGAACCTTTTCTTTAGACATCTCCACAATTATGTTATCAACAAAACAATGACTTGAAAATTGATGTGGGGGTTTTCAATATACCTACTATTCTGGATCCAAAAACCTCTAAATTTGAAAAGATAATTTCCAGATTCTGAAAGGAAGAAATAGAAACCTCTGGTGCAGAATAAATCCAAAACAAACACTACTCCCAAACACTTCATGACGTGCTTTCTACAAACTAATTCGGAAGGAAAAGTGTTTATTCAGAATTTTCATATTGATTTGAAATTCTAATACTTTCAAATAATTGGTACATCGAGAAATCTAGTTGCTCTAATTTATCTGATTTCAAATATATCATATATCAATTGTTTTGGATATGTTCATTTATATCCAATATGCTTGTCATATTCCATATATCAAATCTGAAACATCCATAATTCATATCCACCCGGATATATCCTTCCAAACTCCAGTACGTACACACAATTATTCAACCCCATCTTCGATCTAACTCAGGATGAGTGATCCAAAGAGTCATCAAACTCGGCACACAGCTGGACCCAAACTTCCACTAAATGCCGTCAAATTAATAGAGATAGCGAACCAATCTTGCCGTGCCATCCATATCCAGCATTGAATTATCAATGAACTTGGTTAAGATTATGTACTAGTACATCAAAGGCCGCTCGGTAGGCAACCTGTTATTTTTCCGACATTTCGAGGTGCTTGTTTGTGTCCTATCAAACGCACTACTGGGTTGATTACTGGGTTGCAAGGAGGGTCTTGCTTGAATAACCTAAATTGTCTTTTTTCAGTAATAAAACTGTTGGGCAAAATTACATAGGCATCAGCCCACTGATTGAAATTATAGGTTTCATGAAGTTTTTCAAGGAAGAAATTAGGTTGCATTTTATGTATTTTTCATAACAAACTGTCATTGTTTTAGAAACTAGAGTCTTGTTAGCAAAACAAATGTTGCTTCAAATGATCAATAATGAAAAAATTGCTTTGATGAAAAATAAATTCACGATTGTGATAAATAACATAGATGCCAAAGTTTTTTGGGTAATTATGTCAGGATATAATCAATTTGAAATTAAAGGAAACTAATTGAAATACCAGAAAATTGTGAAATCAGATATATTATTAGTTCGAATGATTGAATATAGTCAACTATAAAATTGTTGATAGAGAATTTAAAACACAGCGTAAGATAAAATCGCGTACCTCGTCAACAGAATTTTTATTTACAGCTTAGTGATCTGATATTTAGATACATACAGGTGGATGAAACATAAATATTATATGTTTTTAGATAATGACATCTGATTAGATTACGAATATCATTTTCGTTTCTTTTTCCTGTTGATCTCCTTTCACACCATTATTTCATAAATTTCATAAAACTTATTTCTCCTGAAATTTTTTCTTCTGTAAATCCTCGAATTGAAATTACTCAGAATCCTAACAATTCTTACGAATTTTTTTTAAATATCATACATTGTTGTATTAGCATTTTGTTGTTATCACCTTTCATCTCCTGTGAATTTTCCTTGTTGGCCTATTATCGAAAAGTATACCTTATCGAATATATCAGCATAATAATTTAACAAACTGAATATACATATGAAATGGATGACCATCTGAGAGATTTCAGAGGGAAACAAGTTGAAACATTTGTTTTCGACAATCTCCCTTGTAATGTCAAGATAAAATTACCTACTTTTCTCAGTGTATAAATCTCACCGGTACATGTGCCTGGAATGTTTCTTGTAAGAAGTTGTCTGCTACGTCCTTGGACAGGCCTCTGTGATTTGGAATTTCATTTTGGGAAATACAGTTTCTCCATGAACCTCGAATGTGTTTGATGGAGCCTTATCAGATTACATATATGGGATTACAATTCACTAACTGATAAGCATGAAAAAACGCCATATTATTCATTCAAATGAATATTATCAAAAAAATTAAGTGAAAATTCTCCTAAATCATATAAGCAAGGAGTTCGATTTTATAATTCTCACATAAACATGGCAATTAACTGATTCATCTTGATGCCACCTTCAAAATTACCCATTCTTTCACAATGTCGGTACGTTCAATCAAAATGACGGGCCAATAGTCTTTCCAAAAAAAAATAATCTACAATATACATGTGAAATCATTACATTTCAAGGGCAGAAGGTTTCATAAGTCATAAATATTTCCACAATTATAGAAAGGAATATAACTGAGCGTACAATTCTGAAATTCGAAAATTGACAAGAAAAGAAATAAAATCTATAACTGACAAACAAAAATTGGTTGAGTTAGTCGACGATGAGAATTGGTTTGGTGTATTTCACCCCAATGATGGAAATGCAGGCTTTGAAATATTTATTGATAAAATAAAAGTTTTTTCAGAAAGGTCGACAATCCTAAAGGTAATTTTAAAGAAGATTCAAAACGAAAAGAGTGGATAAAGACGATATTTCTGAATTCGATTAATACGAAGAACAAATTATATATAAACGTGACACTGAATATAACAGACAACAGTTGAATAACTACAGAACCATATTGAACAACCTAACTAATAGATCCAAGAAAAAATACCACAATAAAAATATCGAATGTAACAAAAATAATAGTGGAAACCTATAGGATGTATGAAGGAAATGTTTGATACTAAAGTAAATCTAGAAATCAAGATGCTAGTCGAGACATAACTGAAATCAGAAAAAGTAACTGAAAACACATAAAGTTCGCGACATATGAAGTTTTTTATCAATATATAATGAAAATTTGACTTCGCAGTTAGTTTGTGCTTGAGAAATGAGTAAGAAACAGCCTCTTTCCTTCCGTCATGTGATACTCTAAACCTGTCAAATTTGACATGTTTTTCGAAAATCCCCAAAATAATCTGTTTTTTGTGAATTTCGAAAAATGTTAAAAAAAAGTTACTCGGTTCCCAATTTTATACCCTTGGTCGATATTTGAACGCTACTGTCCATTTTTTTATTTTTTTAATCTTTCGCTCTATCGATTCGAACGAAACATGTTCAAAAAATTTTATAATTTTGATGAATACGAGATATCGATGTAATCTCTGACCCGGGAAATACCCGCATTGGCTTGTTACCAGAAGAAGAAATAAATACACCTCTAGAAATTCGTCTTTGTTTTTGAAAAGTTCTTCCAGTTTTCTCATTTTATTGTTATACTGATTTGAATTTTCAATGCATGGACGTTAATACGTCAGTAAGCAAATAAACGTATTTCTCTTCATTCTTATTTACTTTACTTTTTTTAGCAGATTTGTATCTCATTAGCTACAGATGAGTTCAAAATATTTTGATGCAGTTTACACCCAACAGTGTGACTGTTGGATGTAAACTGTTGAATGTAGTTATCGAGAAAAAATAAAGCTCCTTGAGTTAATTTCATAAATCTCATATTTTTTATTTTCACAATAACATTACATAAATAACATTGAACCAAAATAACTAGTACTAAATTCACAAGAAAATATCATAACATCCATCGATTTATCTCAATAGTCTTATAAAGAATCCGAATTCATCATTCAGTATGCCATCCTTCTCTTTCTATACAAATTATAGCTCTTGCATTCACATGCTTTATGGCATTTTTAATAAATAGGGGATTTATCAGTGTTACTATCTTCATTCGGGTTTGAAAGCCGTCGTAGTTTGGAACTGCATCCTAACGTTTCGCCAGCACGAGTAGCTGGCTTCTTCAGAGGTTTATTCATCTTGATTATTCACCGACTAGTGATTCCAAGTTCGTAGGTTTATTTATTTTGACTAAGGTAGTCCGCCTATTTTGTTGATGCCTTGCTATTGGCCGAGGTGTTATTACCTATTAATGATGTAATATTACATTGCGCTGTTGCCAGTTTAGCATCTTTTAGTATTAGTAGTAGTAGTAGTTTGTCGTAATCTACAGTTTCTCCGATGTTCATTCAGCCTTGTACCCATGGATCTTTTGGTGATAATTATATAAACTTTTCCGCAGGTGTATGGTATACGATATATCCCTGCAGCTGATAGTGGATGTCTTTTGTCATTCGGAAATATAAGGCTTTATTGTATTTTCCTGGTGGGCTTGAATACTGTTTCAAGCCTACTCAAGAAGTATCGCGGAACCTGAGGTTTTCCGCGATACTTCTCGCTCGCCTCACTAGTGACTTCTCACCAGCCACTAGCATTCGTATCCTATCAGCAGTGGTCAGCAGCACGCCTTGACTCAAAGTGTAATGGTTACGTCGTAGTTTGCCAGCTATTCGCTGCACTGCGGGCGTGAAAGGCCTGTTAGCCGCCCTGTAATCCATCACACATTGTATATGAGACACGTGTTATCTCGCCGATGTGAACTTAGCCTCCATCTTGTATACACGTCGTTTAATCTTCCAAATCGCAAGGCCGGGATTTGGAAAGTGATTGGACGACGCTATACAGGACGGTGTTGATTTGCCAGATGTCAGCCTCTTCTGTTAGAACACTATGAACCTCCGCATCCAAACAATTATTATTATTATTACTCAACAAGTCATCATCTTTCCTTCACACTCTATCAGTTCACCATTTTGGTTGTATACTGCTATCAATACGGCCTTATCGTCCTTCGGAGGCGGTCAACACAACCTGCGATGTAAAAACAAGTGGTCATTCATATCCGACGGACGCTTTCCGCTGTGCGAGTGGATTGCGATACTAAGTAATTGTTTCTGCAAAAGGATGATAAATGCGATTGTTGTGACCCGAGTCCTAAGAACGGTGAAGATTTACTGAGAGCATTTTATATAAATTAATACGCCGTTTTGACAAAAGCCGTTCGAGTAAATTAGAAACTTTATCAACTAGAACGATAAGGCTGGGAAGAATATAGGTTATTAATATTTCTTGGGGTATTACGTCACTTACGGATTCGTTATTTATATCAATGATATTTGTTATTTTAGATTTAGTTAATTGAAACGAAGAAAGAGGAAGAGGTGAATTTCGGTTTGTCATTTCGTCAAGAAATTCTGTAGTCATCTCTTAGACCTTTTTTTCTGAAAAGCAATCTATTTATGATCTGAAATTGGATTAATATCATAGAAAAGCTCAGAGTTGGGAAAATTTGTAAGTCATCACTTTATTTAGCAATTTTCCTAAGTGAAATCTCTGAGTTTATCAGTCTGTATTGATTTAAGTGGGGCTCTGCTGAGAATTTTTCCGATTCGGTTGGTGGCACCTTCTGTGTATGGCAGATAGACAGTGCCTTGAGGTTGATCTTCACTGTTGTTTCTCTTTTTCTCTCTTGGACACGTTGCGCGGATTATGTCTTTTTTGTCGTAGTCGTCAGCTTGTAACACAGTTGTTCCATTTTTCAATATGTCGCGCTTATTGAATGATTTAGCGAAAAAAAAAGAACCGCCCTAGCTTCTAGGCCGTCCGTGAGGGTGAAAAGGGGTAGAAATTGGTAGATGAACAAAGTGTACTTTGTGAATAACTCAACACCCGTATATTTAGGTACGTATATCAGTGGTACCGTTAATTGAGGCGAACTATTGTGGCTAAAAATAAATGTTGGTCAATTCAAGACGTTCAACATTTATTAATTATTTTTGGTTTTGATGTATTTGTTACAGAATATAAACTTTCTTGAATCCACACTTTCATTATTCTTCCCCTTGTCATACTGCAGATGCTATTTGCTGTGGGATTTCACACAACACTTTCATTGTTGCATTACAATTTGATTTTCTATATTCAAACAGAATCAAATAATCAGTAAAACTGGAAATAAATTCAGCTGTAAAACTGAAAAATCCATGAAATTACTATTGCGACACAAAACGAAGAAGAAAGTTCGACAAGAGAAACAAATAACAAATGGTAAATTTCAAAATAAAATCTGCTTTCATTTGTTGAAAGTCTATACTACTGATTGATACTGCAGAGCTCCCGGTGACTGTATTGAGGAAGTGAACAAAAAAAAAGCTCGGGAAAACTCACAATACATACAAGCCGTTTTTTTAGCTGCTCCTACTCTTGCCATCTCAGAAACGGTAAGACCTACAAGGTCGGTTAAATTGGACTGAAGTTTCCTATTTTGATGTACTAGAATAATCTCTTTTCAGATCTACAAATTCAATTCGCCAAAAACTAGAATTGTCAAATATCGTTTTTTGGCTCTACTACCTCCATTTCGGTGATATAAAAAAAGACAAATTTTCAATACTGTTTCAGATTTGTTATAATATGATATAAACGATTACCAATGCGACGTTTCGTTCATTAGATTTCATCATAAACTTTTTTTTTAATACAGACCTCTAGATTTTTTCTCGATTTTTGTAGCCACTTTAGTACTGAATTCAGCTACGTATTACATAACATGTGTTTTCCGACGTTTTTTCCATCATCACTGTATGGTCATATAATTCCCGGTCAAAGCTTCCTCAAAAAAGTAGAGACCAATATTTTTTGAGACTAGAACTTGAAGCTATACATAAACTCCACATATTGGAAGGATATGTAATGAACCAAGTAACAAACGGAACGCGGTTTTATGAAAACCGCGGTTTTTGTAAAACCCTTTTATAGTAAAAATCATACAATAAACGGTATTGATTAATTTTTTAATGTGGATTTTCAAGTATCGGCTAGTTCTATTTAATTATTCAAGAACAACATAATGTTGAAATATTTGCTAACCATCTAAATCGTTCACGATAACTCACCGTCCGTTCCAGGTACTACCTCCCATACGGTGTGTAGCATGGGTGTGCTGCTGGATGAACGAGAAACATATGAGAGCTATCTTGCATAACATCCAGCATGGCATTAGCCGGGGAAATAGTTGTTTACCAGAACCCACTGCATAGGTACTTGGGAGAGATGAATATTTCGAAATTTTATTTCGAGGTATTTATTTCCTTATGCGTATGTATCTCTCCTCAATACAGTCTTCAGACACGGTTTGAACTCTATGGTGAAAACGCTTGAGGAAGATTTTGTAAGGCGAAACACATGATGCGGTTTCATTAAGTGTTCGATGAAAATCTCATAATGGATGATGTTTGGATACGTTATAAATTTTCATCAAGTATGGGTCAATTCAAATACATAAACTGGAACTCACAAGTAACGCTGATAAATAAAGGTCATCAACAAGAAAGAGGGTTGGAAAGTTTTTGCGGATTCCAGATAAGATCCTCAATGAAAAGGTTAACGATACAATGAGGTATATATGAGGCTGGCGGTGGAATTATTTACAGAACAATGTTTACTGATGAATTTTTCAGTGAAATAGATAAATCAAAGAGAATCTTGCTATTATTATGCCACCTCTACTTGGTGTTACAATATTCTTGACTGTGTCAAAAAATTTGTGTCGGAAATAATTTATGTTGACAGGTGTTGAATATGGTGTATTTTGACTCACAACATGTAGGAGCGGAATTCAATTCGAAGACACTGTATAATGTAACTATGGGATTGCACGCATTTTTGTCGATTGTGCCTAGTTTACTGAGAATATTTGGGAGAGATTTAAATTTTGGAATTTACATGAAATAAGAGCATCGATTTATGTTCATTTTAATCGGTCGAACAAGTTTCATTGTATTTAAACACTGTGAAAGTGTCCAGATGCTGCCTAACCTTCAACTGTTTCATAGTTGAGCTTTGAGCGGAATACTCATTTTTAAATCACGTTTAGGACATAAAAAATGTTTGAATCAAAGGATAAGATTAACAAAATGAAATTATTATTCAACCTCTCAGATTATTGATGGAAACCCATCAAGCCCTACCCGTATGCATTTAGTTGACGAACTCGGAGCACGTGCAGACGGAAATCCGGAACATCAGCAACAAAGCGGACTCTGGGAGACCTCTGGAAGGGTGCATAAAAATGTATATGAAAATACGTGACACGAATTGGTTACCAAAGAAACTTGGGAGGTACCACGTTGCCAGTTCATTATATATGACTATCCAAAATACTTCATGAACAAATTTGAGAATTCTAAATAGGGTGTATATTTTATAGTATATTAATATATAAATATATAGTATTTATACAGACAAAATTATTTATTTTATAAAGACCATGAAATATTGGTATTTGTGAGAATATTCGTTCAGTTGTTATCAGTTTCGTACTCACAATTTGTCTGGACCAGACACCTCAGTATAAAACCATGTTCACAACACAAGGATTTGAGTCAATCTAGTATGACCATTTCTAGTGTCTCAAATAATGAAAACATCAACATGGCGTATAAAACCGAGAGTTTGATGACAGGTAGCTCAGGTGTTTATAAAATTTCGTTTATGTCCGATATTTCACATAGGTCAAACTGGAAAAACATTTCAAGCAGGAATATTGTAACAAATTAACCGCGTTCAGATTGGAAAAATGAATTTAACGTATGCTACTCCCTCCAAGCAGTGGTACATTAGTTCAATTATGAATTCAAAACTCTCCTTAGATACTTTGTCATAACCCATGAGTATATTATTGTCATTAGTATTACTTGTTATTTCCTTTATATATATTGTCTTATAATTGAACAGTTAACAGAGATGGGTAGATCATGCATAAAAGTTTCTTGCAGACAGAAACTGGAAGAAAAAGCCCTCTCGAAGCAATTTCATTCATACAAACATTACTTTCGGAACAACAACTATTATATGAACATTCAATTATACAAAATAAATACTTTTTCTCATTTGCAGAATTACATGTTAACCAGCATCAGAAACATTGTTTCAATAGTTTCATTTCTAAGTCATCCTCTCGTAATGGTGCTAACTTGGTTGGAGAGACTGTATTTTGTTCGGGTATGGAAGACGGGTTTTCAATTAATTAATTTCACGCTGAAGGTTCGAAATTTTACTCATTGAAGTAACCAATCTTGGTATGAAATTCAAAATAGGTTCAAATGTTACTCATACAAAAATATTTTATATGACAATTTTGTAGGTCAATTATGCAATAACATCGTTTTTAGATTCCTATACTAGGTATACTATGCTTGATGTTCAATCAGAAATTGAAATACCCATTTCGAATATAGTAACCCATTGTGTCAAAACTAGTTTATCATTATATATGCTTATATATCAAAGCATTGATGGATATAGTTCACATTTTACCTATGTAACATCTTATGCAATATCTACCTCATTTGCAGCCATTCACATAAAATGGCACCAACATGGCACATTTGATTTCAATTCGATTCTCTTCATTTCATATTAGCATATTTCCTGGTAATAGGAATAATTACTGACAGTTTTTAGCAAAATTATTTGCTATTTTTGTACATGAATCGTACTTCAATATTCATTCCGTATTCGGTAAGAACACATTTAAACGTTTAAACGTTTTCTTTACATTTGACTTCAATTGCTCTTTATGTACACATCGTCGTAAACTATTTGTTCTTGCTCTTTGTTATCTTATCGTACTTGACATGAAGCAATTCGGTTCACAAAAACATTTTTCATTTATTGGAATATTCAGCCTTCTTTTCACCAATAACATTTTTCAGGCTTATTCCCTAGAAACTAATATCATATGCTACTAAAAGTCAAGTGGATGCCTCTCGAAAGTTCTTAGACCTTTGTTACGAGCGCTATCGGCGGCTATTGGGGATACAATATATAATATTTCATATCGAGCTCATATATTTTGCTGTCGGGCGATGAGTTCAAAGTAGATTTGCATGTTTTCTGAATAACTTATACGAAGAAATTTTTTATTTAAAAAATTGGCATAGATTTTTAATATCATGATAAGATGATAACACATATATCTGTTCTAGAAGTTCCACAGGGATAGTAATTCATTTGTTATTATTTTAATATCAATAATATTAGGTGATACTTCGAAGCCCAAAGTTTTGCCTCGGTGATCATTTAATAGGCAATGGTGTTGTCCACCTTTGGGAGCTTCGTTCATCTTTGATATTCGTGGTTCGAGTCTTCTGTCGATCTCATTTACGGCTCCTTCGTAAGAGGAGATTTCGTCGCCTTTTCCCATATTGTTAAGAATTGATTCACAGAAGAAACGTTCATGAAGATCATAAAGTTTTTTATAATTTGATAAAAAATCAGTTTAAGAATCTACTAGCACGATCGGTCATAAAGGTGGTTCAATGAGTATAACATGAAGAGCTAATATAGAGATATATAAATAGCTGAAAAAAGATGTATAATGTTCAAGAAGTTCGACAGTATGGAATTATTTACTGCAACTGAAGATTAACTAGTCTCGAACTGAGCTGTTTAAAATTCAAAGACTGAAATACTTTTTTTAATGAGAAATATACTGACTGTTCACCAGCATTCTGTATGTGTGAATGTTCAAGTATATTTTATTCTCTTGTTTTTCTAGAAAATATGTTTTTTCAGGTAGGTTTTTTTGCACGGAAACTGCCTTGATTATTAATAGGGGTGAATAGTATTAACATGTACTAAAGGAGAACCTACGAATGTATTCAATTCTCAAAAATCTCTGAAGGTGGAAGTTTATTTGGATTCAATTGAATATTTTTGAAATATTTGACCTCATTATATATAATTGAATGAATCTTATGGGCAATAATGCGCATATTATAGTGATTTCAGTTAATGATGATATTATTGATCAGTAGAAAAAGCATGTTATCTGGTAACAATACAGATCGTTTTTGTAAAATCCATAGTGTCGCCAGATCTACGTTATTTTATAAAATCTATGGCATTTTGACAAAGAATAGCGTAATTTGTGATCTAGACGAGCCCTTTAACAGATATCAGAGGATTTATTTTCAACATTTTAATATTAGATCACTGCTATCAATAAACGGCAATTGGCTTTGAAATGTTACAGATACCAAGGCTCAATATATTATCCGCCTATCAAAAATGGATGGTCATATTCAAAATGTCCTAAGCGATAATGTCAACCAGGAATGGGACTCATTCTTCAAAACATTCATGTTTCATTTGTAAACTACTTTCCCGTTAAGTAAATAAACAGGAATACCCAAAAAGGAGTGTGGTAAACTCATCAGAAACACAAACGACAGCTATTTCACAACTGAGATCAATGAATTGCACAATAAGAGGCTAGTAACCTCAAAATTGTATTTCAAGCGGAAATTTACGCTATTGAATTGTGTACGGAGAGATTGGATAAATCCAACCTCACACACTAGTCAATAAAAATATTCTCGGGCAGTCAAGCGGCGTTGGAAGCTCTTGGCTGCTACCGAGCAACGTCTAAATTAGTAGCAAATTGCTAAAAACGACTCTCCTTGATAGGAAAACTTAACAGATTGTCTCTGATCTGGATTCCTGGCCAAACTGGCCTGGAAGGTAATGAAGCTGCTGACTCTCTTGCGAAGGAGGGTGCTGCAAGCGGCTTCATCGAGCCAGAATCTGTCATTGGCATCGCTTTGGGCTTTGCCAAATAAACATTGAACATCTGAATGGCAAGAAGATTTATGGACTTCTGGCAGAATCTTCCAGGATTGGCGTTTATCCACCCTTCGAAGCTTAATACCAAACAGTAGGGATGAACTACGATGTCTAACAGGCTTTCTTAGAGGTCACTTGAACCGTCATATGCAGAGACTTGGACTGTCGGAAGACAGTGTGTCGCCTCTGTTTGGAAAATGATGAAACAGCAGAGCATATACTTTATGTGCCTGCCCTGCTGGGGACCGAATCAGGTTCTTAGAGTTCGGCAGATCCGTACTATTACCATCAGATCTGAAAGACCACTCACCATACAAACTAATCGCATTTTTTAAGATGTTGGGGTTATTTGGCCGAGAGTGAATAGGTGTGTGCCACAATAAACCTTTGAAGGTTGCGGTGGAGGGTCGGATAGATCCACTCACTTCAGACCTAACCTAACCTGACCTCAAAAATAGTACAAGAACTCACGGGACAAATCCATAAATCGGCATCGGTCCTACCAAACTTGAGTAGGTATATGCATGAATGCAAATAATTTCAACATCAATATTTCAAATAATGCAGAGGGTCTCCTTGATGATACTGGAATCAAGCCTTGTTGAAAAATGGGTGAACTCTTCATAATAAATTGATGGATGTAGCTGTTACTACGTGGTAGCAGATCATCATGAAAAATAAAACTTGCTATGTTTTTATGCCACTTGTATTTGTAACTGACGTTACTGCAATTTCTTCTTATGAGAACAGTTTCACACGAATGCAATAAACTGAAATAATAGATTATCTGATATCACCTACAGAGCTGTATAGATATATAAGAATTAATGTTGTTAATATTATAGAACGAAACTGTTTAGTAACAAATACAAGTGGTATGAAAACAGGAAATTTATGTCTCATTTTTCATAAACTGTATAAGATTTTTGCGGGTTATCTTCCTAAAAGTAACTCTATTATCTTCATTATACAATTGTTTATTTTTTCACTTTGAACCATTCAGCGACTTTTATAGTAGCTTTCTGAACAATAATTCAACTACCACAGCTGTTTTTTTTGTGAACGTTATTGGCTTTGAAGGAGAATGATCTCGCTGGACTATATACAGACCTCTCCTAGGGTTTCGACTGTCTGGACTGCTTCATGAAAATCTGGCTAAATATGGAATGAGACTAGAGCTAGTATAGAGTAATCGAATGATTTCTATAATTAGGTCATTTTTTTCAATGGAGAATGATGAAGAATTTGTATCCTTCATGTCCTCGCACAAATAGTTCAAAAATAATAGATTTAATTTAAATAACGATAAAACTTCATGTGCAGTCTTCAAGATACAGCAAAACAATAATGATGTATGTTACAATTTATATATCAACGACAACAAAATTTAAGATTCAAGATATCTAGAAAATGTTAGGTATTCTAATGGTTTAGACAAGTGGATTCACTGACACACAGCAAGCACCGTTTATTATGCGAATTTTGCATACGACAAGTACATTTTTTCGTCTGATTATAAATCAAAAGCGTGTTGAAAAATAATTAATCTTGAAGGAAATAAAATCAAAGGGACTTCTCAGATATGCAACGGGTCTTCTGATAATTTCAATCACCATTTCATAAATGTTGCTGACAATATCATCAAGTATCTGCCAACACTACCAAAAAGTAAAATACTCAATTTCGTAAATTTTCCAACCCCTTCTAGTTCTTTTTTCTTACATCCGGTAACCGAGGAGGATGTTCTAGATGTCATAAAATCACTGAAAAACTCCAAGTGCAGGAAACCCAGATAAACCTGCAACACCATATCATCTGAAAATCTTGATCTGCCTCTTTTTTAAAAAAAAATGTAGGGTGTTTCCAGAGGATCCAATAAATTCAAAACATCGCCAGAACACTTCGTGACACGACTATCATCAAACTTAGACCAGTGCGTTTCGTCTTTGACCAATACGTAATAATGACCAGATTCAACGCCAGAACCACAGTGAATAATGACCGCATTGAACTTCCGTAAGAATTTGGTGCATCAGTCAGAGGTTGAGTCATGTTTGAAGGTCATCAGTGTCATGTGTATCTCTGTTGAAAAAATCTATATTAGGAAAGAAAAGTGATCACTTTTCCCAGTTAATGTAATTCTATAAGTATTTTGGGTAATTATTTTTTTTACAATGAGCATTTGTCGTATACCCTTCGATAATCCTTTATGAAGAGAAAAAACTGGTGTGAATATTTTCACGCAAAACAGAAATTCATTTTCAAACAAACAGAAACTTTTGATGCAGGGACAGGGACATGCTGGTAGTTGATTGCATACGTATTGTTACGATACGTGGATCTGGCTGTCCATAAGAAAACACTTTTGAACTAGGCGGTTTTTTCAGTATATGGGTGTGAATTTCGGTGTGAGATTCAATGATTTCTTGTAGGAATCAACTGCAAACAAATGTTAACAATATTTTTTCAACAACACTGGTATTATGTTACTTTATAAAACAATCAATATTATTGTTACAAAATATTGTGTGAATTAACATCAGTCTGAGATAGTTTTTCACTTAAATGTGATGTTATCAATAATCTGTAGAGCTTTTTCGATCTCAGTTGGATACATTTTACAGTAATTAGCAGTGGTTTCCACATTTTCTGGCATGAGGAAACTATATATTCCTGAAGGTAGAGAAAAAATATAATAATTATATAAAGAACAAAAGTTATATTCAATTAAAAACAATACATTAACATGTAGTTGTGATATAGTTGAAAATTGAAGAATATATTGAAGAATTTTATGAGTCGTCTTCAGGTGCAAGGTTTGGATCTGCAGTTCTAAAAACACCAGTTGAAATTGGGATTTCTTTGTTCAACAAATGAGAAATATTGAATCAAGTTATTACCTCATCATCACTGTGAAGTTATATGATTCTGACTATAAAACTACCTGTCAAGCAAACAATTTCACAGGTATTGTTTAAACTGTTAACAATATTTGTAGGAAAAATGTAATCACGATATCCGGTTTCCAGACATACATCCTATGTATATGCAGTGAAACTGATTCTTCGACAACCCAACTGAGGGGATGGTGGCTGCGGCCCCGTACATGTGGCCTCCCATCAGTCACAACCTTTCGTGATCGAACAAACACTTCTGGTTTCCGCTGTAAATGCACATGCACGCTTCCACCTTTTCCAATATCGTATATCGAGGCTAATTTGAGCCCATACTTCCACGCAGTTGTTTTTTCCATGCGGACGTTAATTAACAAAAGCACATCGGCGTGGACGTTCGATTTTCCGGCTGTCTCTAGAGACGAGAGATGTGAATTATTACAACTGTATTTTATTTCGGCCGTTCGACGATTTTGCGAAAGATTGATTATGGCTTATATCGCTTCATATTTCGATCTGAATGAGGACCGAGGCATAATAATGATTTTCTCACTTTTGGCGTATGTGACGTTATATGAATATACATAATACCTACAAAAAATTTTGTTGGGCGACAGAATTCTCAACTCAGTTGTTTATACGTACATACATACATCTTCCAGTTGGCTCCTGAATTAAACTTTTGTGCATGATAAACAGAGTTTTTATTTATATATTCAGTTTTTTTCTTCTTCAGAAGTTCTCTACTATTGTACTGGGCTATTCATTGTAAACGGTAAGAGATAAAGAGTATGTTAAATTGTATCAAAGTTGCCTACTTTCGAGTTCTATTGAATACTCCTGAAAAATTTTAAATTCTATTTCTCTGTATTTATTCGCTATATCAGAACTTTTGAAGTATCCTTAGAATATGATCATAAGATTTCTATTCAGGGTGTCTTCAGTTTTGGAGCATCTTCCACTTTGAAATTTGTTAATACGAACGAACTTCTATTTTTGTAGCAATTAAAATTTCTTTGATATTTTCGATGCTTTCAATAAATTGAGAGTCGTGAAAAAATTATTTTTTCATTACGATCCTGATCGTCACAATTCTTACTGTGTTTATATATCACAGCTTATTCACACTAACTTCACCGGGTACCTGTAAGTCTCTAATATTTACAAGCTTCTAATATTTACTATGAAGTTGTCCCACGTCGCGTCGTGCAACTTCCAGAAGTTTAAAAAATTTTGAAATTTCGTGTCTAGCACCCATACATACACACGTTATGGATTACTCAAATTGAAAAAAAGTTCTCACATGCTCTTTGTTTCGGAGATTATAGGAAAATGAACTGGTATCAACTTTTGATGGTATTATTTATTATCATTTTGAAAAATGTGAAATGAAATTGTCTATTTTTATTGCCACTTTTATTTGTAATTAACGTTCCTGTTGTTTCGTCCTATAAGAAAATTTTCAAACTCATACATTATACATCAATGTAGAAACCATTTTATGTAGGGTGGGCGATAATTTTTTAAGTATAAGAATCATGCACAGGAACCGTTTTATGTAGGGTATGCGATGATTTTTCAAATATTAGTATCGCTGTACAGGCAAAATTTACATCATTTCAAAAATAATAAATAACACCAATTGATTTAGGGATTCATAGAAAAATGAACGGAAGTCGATCCAAATATAGAAGACATCATACCAAAACAACCAACTTTCCCCAATGAAACTGGATCTGACTAACAGATTTAATACATGATTTTTTTTTTGATATGTACCTATAAATATCAAATGTACATTATGTTACAAATATTTTTCACAAGGTATAAAATTCTCTGCTCACTTTACATAATCTGAAATATATAATCGTTCAAAAGATTGCATGCATTCATAAGCAATGTAAACTCAAGATTATGAAAGTAGCAAAAACAGTAAAAGGTTTTGCAACACGTTTCGTACAATTCAAGATATAAACATCTATAATTTTTAGAATAGCCTGGTTTGCATTCATTTTTCCCAATCAATAATATAATTATATGTAATTATCATTTAAGTGTCAATAATATCGAATATATATTGAAAGTTCATGTAAATCATGTGAAACAGAAAATTGACCATAGGCAAATATACAATAAAATTTGTTCAACTCAGTTTGTTAATAGATATTGTACGTTAGAACTGAAGTTTAAAGCTCTCGTGGCCAGATATCAAATGAGAGATTGGCTCCGAACATTTGGCACACAACTACGAAGGGCATCTTCGTTAGTTATTGAGACCTAATCCTCCCCCTATGCCCCCTCCCGGGTTGTGTGCCCTGAGCTGAAATCTTCTCCACACGGTTAATGTGTGCAGAACATCCCATCTCGTCCATCCACACCCGCTCCTCCAGAGCGGTTCTCAACTTACTGATGGACACTTCAGCCAGATTGACATCTGACCTTCTTTGGTCGAAATTCAGCCTCTAGGAACTTTTACTTTCTGTCCTGTTGAATTGTTTTATCATGACTTTCCTAACTGAATTATTGCATAGGGTCCCCAAAAACTAACCGAAGACGAGTGTCTTTAGACGCGAGCAAGTGTGTTGGTTCTCAGTGAATCTGAAAATGAGATCAATTTGACGTCTGGTTACGAAATTTTTATACTTACTGGAGCCGCCTGACAGCGCCTCTCAGGGGTGGTCTTTGGTTCTGCTTCGTTGGCCTCCTGTGTTTGTTCCTCTCTCGGAATCTGGGGTCATCCCTATTCAGTGCGTTATGTAGGTCGCTTAGCGCTGGTTTGTCGTGCGCTCGGATTCTGTCAAACGTGTCCTCTGCGTGTTTTCTCATATATGCGTCTACGTAGTGCATGTTCAGGTCTAGATCCCGGAATATGTACCTATAGTAGGGGAGCCCACGATACAAAATGGGGATTTACTCGAGCGTCATAGAGACATATTAGGTTGCAAAGCTTAGATGATAAGAAGGAAAAAATGTTACATAATATTTACCTTTTCATCGGTGGAGAAAGCGGCTATAGATTTTTAAATATGTAAAAAAATACTGTTGCATGGACATACTCGAGCGCGTCAGATATTGATAGTATCAATGTCCTACGTATTTTTAATAATGTTCGTATGTTAATATGATCGTTTGCATGATGTGGGTGGTTGTACGTAAGGGTTAAAAGTGAAAAGAAAAACAATTTAATTGAGCGCGTCAGATGTTCTAAGGGAGTGTTAAGTGCAACAAAAAAAAGCTCTCACGACGATTTCGATCTGACGCAAACTCGCGGTCATTATTATAATGTGCAAAAATAATTCGCCATTTTGAAATACTCAAGCGCGTCAGATTAAGATATATATGGTTCATCTTTATGTTCTGGACGTGCTGTCTTTAGAGAGATTCGCCTAATCTAATAAATAAGTGTATGTTTTTTAAGTAGAATACTTGTATTTATAAGAAAATAATCAAAAGAAGCTGTAAAAAATTAATTTTTTATAATCAATTGATTAATTATTCATCATCTTCATCTTCATCACGAACGAGTCTCTGTGATCAGTTGTGATGGCGTGGTGGCAACAGAATTCAGAGTGGGGACGGAGTAAGAGAATAATAGAGAAAAAGTGAAAAAGGAATAGAAACTTGGAGAGGGAAATATAGGTATCACACAGCTGCACGCATTGAAATTTATCGACGAATTTTTGTTATTTCGGCTTGCGGAAATCGTCAGATTATATATTTATTTCCTTCAAAATAAAAAAAAAATTAGCTACTCTCGAGAATGTCGAAATGACGTTATTTTTTTACAATTTTTTTGCCCTCCCCTTTCTTTACGTCTTTCTAAAATTGTCAGATTACTGGAATATACACTTTTTAGCATGTAATTACCTTACCCCTACCTCAATCTGACGCGCTCGAGAATTTCTGATGGTCAATTTTTTTTTGCAAATCTGATCCTTTATACTTCACGGGCGGCCTTAGGTATATATGGGGCTCATATTTGGTGGAGATACTTAACCAGGTACAAGGTATCCCCCTGTATATTAATCTGCCACGCTTTAGTAAATACCGAAATCCCCGCTTGGGCTCCCCTATTACTATTCGGTACATATCTTGGAGCGTTTACGGCGGCCCTTACAAACTTTCAGAACTCAAACTATTATCACGGCCATACGTAGACCTATTTTTATTCGATTATCTACATAAATGCAACATCATCATCAATATGTTCAGGCATATAATGAACAAAAAGGCCATCTTCTCAAAACATGCAATGAAGATATGAATTATTTCATGAAAATAATGACAATCGATCGAATTCATCACCAGTAGTTCCAATTTTCGAACAGTGAAATCTCACTTGTGATTCACTGTTTGGATCTCCAAGAGGAAGAATGAACTGGAAAATTAAATAGTTCAATTTTCCTCTTGAAGATGATCACTTGGCGATTGAAACACGGAGTGTCAAAATAACGGTTTGCTGTTGGGATAGAACTCAGTAATATTAATTGAAAATTCACTATAGTCTCCTCTCTATGTCATGTAGAGTACTGAAAAGTCATTCATTCAATACTTCTCTTTTCAGCTGAAGAACAAGAACTATTGTCAAAACTGCTTGCCAACCGCAGCTCAGTTTTTTTCGAATTGAAAGAATATGAAAAAGTCATCAAGGATATAGTTGCTGTAGAGAAACTAAGATGCTATCCAACGGAATTGATTTATAAATTAGAGTGGCGGAAAGCAAGAAGCTTAGAAATGTTGATGAATTTCAAAAGGGCAGATCAAAACTACGATGAAACTTTAAAATTTCTGGTAGAGAATGGCATTATAACCGAGGCTCTTCGTGAAGAAAAAATTCAGATGATTGAGACATCAAAAAAAGAAAGTGAAATGAAGAATACTGAATTGAATATTTTTGAAGATGTTGAAACATTCAGAGGAGGAGAACAATACATCGCAGCACACCCCGCAATAGATATTGCCTATAACAAAAAAAGTGGGAGATACGCTGTAGCGAACAAAGATATTCCCATAGGCACACTTATTTTGAAAGAAGAAGCTCATGTCGCAGTACTTACGAAGAATAAGTCTTTAATGAACTGCCAACATTGTTTTCAACCTACTGATCAACCTCTACCTTGTCCAAACTGTGCCAACATAATATTCTGCAGCCCGGCTTGCCAAAAAATTGCTTTAGATTCGTATCATGTTTTGGAATGCCAGATGTTTGATACTATTCGTGATTCTGGCCCGAATATTTTCCTTTTGGTGAGGATGTTCACTCAAAAGGGTTTTCATTTTTTTTGTGACCAGAGAGACAAGCTCTCCGAATATTTGGCCGATAAAAGGCCCTTAGGGCTTCCTCAGAAAGATATCTATCGACATGATGATTTTGATAATGTCATGTTTTTATATCGAAAAGATCACAATACTACTGAGTTTGACGCGTTTGCCTTTTACACAACCGCGTATGTTTTACAATTATTAAGACTGATGAATTTTTTTCCTTTCAAGGCCGAAGGAAACATTTTATCAGAAGAAGAACTGTTCATTGCAAAATTGTTTTTGAGAAACTGCAGAATGGTATTTTACAACGTCCACGGTATGGGTGAAATCACACCACTTGAGAACAAACTCCCTATTAGATATGGACTTGAGTCTGATTATGAGTTAGTACGACTAGGAGTTGGACTTTTCCCGACGCTGTCATTTTTTAATCATTCGTGTGATCCAAGTGTGGTCAGGTGATTACTTATAATTTATATATTTTTTGAGACTTTCCTCTATAATACTGCATTATGTAAAATTCGTATATTAGAGATTAGTTGACAAGTTCAAAAATATAATAATCTTTACTATTGTGAATTGAGATACGTGGTGCAGAAGCAAAAGTTATAGACAATTCTGTTTGAAAAAATCAAACACTATAAAAGTTTAAGAACCTTCAGAGCAATGTCAACTTCCGTACTGTCATATTTCTTAACGTTTTATCGCTATCTTGGAATTACCTTCGAAGCAATTTTTTTGTTAGCATCAAATAC
>WOGO01000118.1:0-30655 GCA_015342085.1 Leptinotarsa defecta
GGTATAGAACTCAGTCAAACTGTAATAGGGTCTACTACTCAAAATTTCTTTAATCATTTTTCTGTACTGATTGGTATCAATATTTATCTCTTTAGTGTAACTCGGCAGATGGTTATACATCTTCACACCATTATAAAATAAGGAGTCTTTGACCAGAGAGTTGCAAGCAATAGGTAATTTTAAATTTTTTTGCGTGCTCTGAAATATTAAGGGAGAGTAGATTGGAATCACACCAAGACTTGATTTTTTGTATATCATGAGCTATTGTTTCATTGAGTATATCTATACCTTTACTATGCCACAATATAATGGTGTCGTCAGCGAAAAGAGTGAATGTTCCAGATATACTTATGTTCATCAAATCGTTAATATACAACAGGAACAATATTGGACCGAGAACCGATCCCTGTGGTACACTAGTATTTATTTCAATGCTGTTTGAACACTTAATCGTTTTCACAATCTGACTGCGACCATTGAGATACGGCTCAAACCACCATAGTGTTATTCCTCTACATCCATAGATATTCAGCTTTCGTAGCAGTATTTTATTATCAACGCAGTCACAGGCTTTTGTAAGGTCACAAAATACTTCTGCAGCAGCATCTTCATCATTCATATTGGAATACAACTCAAACAGGAAAGAGAATATTGCATCATGTGTGCTCGTTGCTCTAGAATCCAAATTGATTTTTCCTTATATATTATGGCGAAGGAGAAATTCATTGAGTCTACTCTATCTTTGTATAATATTTCATTAAAATCAGATCAGTATTTTAGGCGTGAAAGGCGGACAAACAAACGAACAGTGAACACATTTTCACATTTATAATATAAGTATGGATTAATTTGTTTTTAAAGGTAAAGCGACCTAATGTGGACCGCCATTTGTGCATTGCTGATCGCTATAGAGGAAAGTGAGAACATCTAAGCGGAAGTGAAAAACGGAAAGCTGCCGCCCAAGAAGTTTTAGCTAAATCACGCCATTTGACAAATTTTTTTACTGCACCATCTAAGGCAAAGAGTGATGTTGTAACTACTTCTCACTCTCTTAACGATGATACCGCATCTCGTTGTGCAAGCCCATTGTAGGAAGATGACTTAGTAACTACAGACGATTGCAATATAGTAAGCGCTTAATAAATCCTGGAAAATTTTTAAAGCGAGATGATCTGTCTGTCGGTGTTTATACCAGGTGCAGATACCTAATCGTTAAGTATAATGAATCCTTTTTTCGAAAATAAAACGAGTATTATTCAAATGTTGGATACCAGAAACACTTCCATTTTACGTTAAGTATGAAATTAGTACTAAAACCTTTCTAAGTTTTAGTCTACTTGTTAAAAAAAATATATATATTTTTAAATTGAGTATAATAAACAACATTTTTATAAACCTATCAAAGTAATAAACCAATTTTTTGATATTTGAAATTAATTTTAATTTAGTTTTTTTAGATGGTGAGTTCAAAGATTTGTATGGAAATAAAAAGTATGGGAGAGTTTAATGTTGTTTTTTGAATTATTTACTGGTTTCAGATGTCATTTTAGTCATTTAGTAACGTACTTTTGATTTGATACCAGTTCAAAGATATCTTTAATATTTATGGAATAATTACCTGTACAGTGTACACTCTTAACACCTGTTAAATAGGTACGTACCGTACGCCAGCATAAAAACGAGTATGCAATATGACAATATGTAATTATAATAGGTAGACAAATTTATAAACTTCTGGAATCATACGTTTATTCTAATCATTTCTATCAGATGCCAGAAAACGTGCCTGCGACATCAATAGAAGAATCCACTGAAGCTCTGGAGCATCTGTCTGACAACATCTATTAAAGTTTCAACTTGAAAAAAGACATTGGTCTGTGGCCCGACATTTTGACCCCCGGTATCATTGGTTGTTTTATTAAAATGGAAATCACCTCCCTTCAGTATTGTAACGAATTCTGTGTGTCAAATCTTAATATTCTTATAGCCGTTATCAAATATGCAGGGTGTCAATTTGAACACTTCTCACCCTTAATATCTTCCTTTCAGTATACAATATGAGGAATCGAAAAAACAGGTAAATTTTTTGTTGACGGGGACACTTTCAAGGACTATTTGTAGCGCCCCCGTGTTTCAACCCCCTAGGAGGGGTAGATGTTATCCTTAGAATTTCAAATGGGAAGGGGGTCAAGTTGTACATCAATAATACCATGACTTATTATTTTTTGATGAGCATTTTCCGAAAAATAGCGTTCTAAACTAACATAAGTAATTATTAGTACGCCTATACTGAGATACATGGTTTGACCAGAACTGGTAAGAATATCAGGTTCCAGCCCTTTATTGTTGGATTGACGAAAACCCGCATATTTTTCCGGAAGGGTATATACAACAATCACAAAAAAGTTAATGTTTAGGCTGGTATTCTTGAAAATGCCATAATTTGTCCATTATTTCTGGAAGAAAACTTGACTGGCAATTTGTATCTTGGAATGCTTGAAGACTCACGAGCTAGAAACTCAAATGAATGCAGAAGGTAATGAACTTTTGCAAGAGGATCTGTTGCATTTCCAGCAGGACACGGTGCTCCACATTATTTTTTTCCCATCCGACCGTGGTTAAATGAGAGATTTCCGGATAGATGGATTGACGGAAGGGGAAAATTTGAATAGCCTCCGAGATCACCGGATATTGAAGATGATATTGAAGAACTTAAAAGACGAATTACAGCAGCACGCCGGTCAATTCCTAGTGAAGTTTTCTGTAATGTTAGAGGTGATTTCGAAAACAGACTTTATTACTGTTTAGAGCAAAATGGCCGACATTTCGAACGCTATTTTTCGAAAAATGCTCATAAAAAAATTAAAAGTCAGGGTACCATTGACAGCAGAATTGAACGCCAATCAAAATGATGTGCCCCTTGACACCCCTTCCCATTTAAGATTCTAAGGGTAACATCTACCCCTCCTTGGGGGTTGAACTACAAGGGGTACAAATATTCCTTGAAAGTGTCCCCCTTGATTATAAAATTGACCTGTTTAAGGAATAATAGTAGTTCACAAACAATATATAGGGTTCTCAAATATTCAGAATGATAGAATAAGTAATAAAAAAAATTATTTGAGTAAATATAAAATATCCTAACAAAAAATATCTTGCCAGAAATGTAAATTTTTAGTATTTTCACTGGTTTTAACGATCTTGTCGAGATAAAAAAAACCTGATTATTTTAGTGTAGAATAAAATTTAAACTTTCGAGAATTAATTGAATCGTGTTTTGTTTTTTTTAATCAAGTGTCAAATGAGGAAATAAAAAATCTATTATTCATATACAAAATGTTCAACAGGGCGTGCTAATACTGGTTGGAACTGAACTAAAAAACAAACTGAAAACTGAATATAGAAAAAATAATTATATCATTACCGGCGTGCCACAATCTCTTGGAGAATTTACTTCACATTTGGAAATGATCACTATCAACTTTTCTTTTCAAAAAATTATTTCGATGATTTTCTTTCAATTCAAAACTCATCATCCGCTTTTATTCGAACACTAACACGCACTGTTGACTGAAACACTTTAGTAAACACAATTCAAGTGATAAATAATTGTACACTATTTCCACTTCCTGCCCTCCCGTCCTCGTGATACGATGATTGAAAAATAAAATTCACGGCTCCAAATGTGTTGCCGCAACGCTGTGTCAACACTCAAACTGATTTATCGAATGAGGGAGTGCGAGCTTTGATTATACTTAATGTTATAATAATTTTATTTTCCAAACATAGGCGTACAAGTTCCGTTGTTCCATAATGAGGAAATCATTTTATGTGTAAAGTTCTAATCCCTCGCTACTTTGACTCAATAAACTGAATACCTACAATGTATAGGTATCAACTGAAATAAGTATTGTTTTCGCACAGTATATTGTTAATTCTGTTAAGGTCCTCGCTCTTGTACACATCGATTTAGTTTCAACTTATACACTCTACTAAACAAAGTGTAATATTTTTGGCATTAGAGATTAACCATCAGGAGCATTCGCCCGTCGTTTACTTTCGAATTGCCATAACACTCGATAAAAACACATGTTGAAGTAAGTTTATATCCACTCAAAAGAGTAGGCTTAAATTGCATTATATGCGCAAGGGTAGATAAATTATCACTTTATCCGCAAGGATAGATAGAAATTTTCCATTAAACTACAACTCATACAATGAAACATTTTTTATGAAACACTAAATCGTGTATTTTATAGATAAATAATTTTAGTTGCACTCTCTTTTTTGCTCTAGATAAAATACTTGCCCGGAACGCTCCATTTGTACCATTGTACCTATACAGGGCGTTCCAACGAACACTTGACCTCCCCTGTAAGTCAAAAACGGACGTCTAACCGAACATTTCATAGGACAGGTCAATTTTTATTTCTAGTGGGACCTAATTCTGATATGGAAATCATACCCGAAACGTTACCTCCTTGCGGTCAGGAACTACCCCCCTATTTTTCTGAATGGCATGGGGGTCGAGTGATACATTATTTGAAAAGCCTTTTGCCCTTCTGTTACCTCTGTAATTTTTTTCGGAATTGGTTTATTCGTTCTGAAGAAATGAACTTTAAACTTTCAAGCCAGTCTCCAATATACCTACACAGGGGCGGCAGCTGATGATAGGTTGAATGGACTGACGCCTATCAGGAAACAGCTACTCCTCTGGCTAATTTCACGAAGGGCGTTGGATTACATCCGACAGGCGTCTTCACAGAAAATTTCCTGCATATGCAAATGGCAATACAACTGAAAGAGTCGACCTTCAATTTTGGAACGGGCACACTTGCAGACCGGTTTGGGGCTCATTAGCCACTCATCAGTGCAAGATAGTAGCCATCATCGATCTAAAGTCAATGATATTCCATAATTGAAAATCGGAATTCTTTCAGAGTATTTCAAATCATTTTATATAGTAGACAATGGAAGTCCGAACTAGTGAAATACAATACATGTTTTTTCAGACGAAAGTTCTTTCATGTTGAATGGTGAAGTGAATAGACATAATTGTTGTTACTGGAGCGATGTGAATATTCATTTGGTGATGGAAACACATTCGGTGAGACAGTTTTTGGAAGAACGTTTTCCAATGCATAGGATCGGCAGAAGGGGTCCAGTGGAATGGCCAGCTAGATCACCAGATTTCACACCGATGGACTTCTTTCTGTGGGGACACCTGAAGTAGAAAATGTACTCTAATATGCCTACAAATCTAGAAGACTTGCGACAGAGAATTGTTCGGAAATGCTGATCGCTGACTCCGGATATCCTGAATAATGTACGGAACGCATTCGAGAGTACACTGTTTTATTGTATGGAATTAGGTGGAGGTCATTTCGAACAATTTATCCGTTGATTTTGTTTCCACTGTTATTATTTTTGTTGGTTTTCTCATTAAAATGAAGGACAGCGAATTTTCTGTTTTTCTTAAATAAAACGTTCAACATTTAATTTCTCAATAACGAATGAATCAATTTCAAAAAAAATACAGAGGTAATAGAGGGACAAAATACTTTTCAAATAATGTATCACTCGACCCCCATGCCATTGAAAAAAATAGGGAGGGTAGTTGCTAACCGCAAGGGGGTGAAGTTTCGGGTATGATTTCCATATCAGAATTAGTCCCCCTAGAAATAAAAATTGACCTGTTCTTTGAAATTTTCAATTACATGTCGGTTTTTGACTTACACGGGAGGTCAAGTTTTTGTTGAAACGCCCTGTTTATGAGATGGTCGTCAAACAAATTATTACGTACGGAGCAGTCACATGGTGGCTAAAAGCTTTCCAGCAAATGGCTCAGGCGAAGCTCCCTGGAATACAGAGACGAGTTTGTCTTGCTACGCCTGCTGCCAGTATAATACCGTCAGTGGCCATAGAAATCATTCTATACATATTTTCTTTCCACATCTTTATGGGGAGAGACGCTAGATAGACAGCATACAGAATTGTTTATTGTCAATTGCCCCAGCGGGGCAATTGGTAGTTTCACTCTCCCATCTGACCTGAAAGATCACTCAAAAAATTAGCTAATCGACTTCGTCAAGAAACTGAATTTATTTGTCTGAGTTTGAATAGGTGTGACCTACAATAAATCCGTACAGATTGCAGTGAATCTAAGTCAACCTAACCTTATTTTTGCTCTTTGGTGTTCATGAAAATTTCATGACGTTGCCGGAAACGTCAATTTCGGGCAGTGAACTGAATGTTTCTTGCAATAATTTTACTGAGCTTGATGCACTACCAGCAGTTGTATCACTTTTCAGTATAAGCTTTGACACTGCAATTATGATAGCAACTGTGCCCTGAACGTGGAATTCTGCACCCAAAGATGACTTCCACCCCCCTGCTTATGGAAAACTTCTTAAGTTGGATGTTTTCAAGGCGCAATGCAATGCACTCACTGTGATACGTTTTTCTTGGTTTTCGTACCAATAAGTCTGAAAGCTAGTAATATATTTCTATCTATCTACATTTGTCACCCCCTTCTGATCGGCATGCTCATCACATACCTGTTATTGCCACAATCTAAAAGTATTATTGATACAATATAATTCTGAACATCACCTTCATAAGCGAATATTACTCATCCGCAGTTTCTTTTTTAAGATTCTGTTAATCTCTTCGGGCTCAAGAATTTTAGACTGCTTAGATTTGTTGCTGTATATTAATTTTTTCAGCAATCTATAGTGTGACCCATTTGAAAACGGGACACCTCCCTAAAATTTGCATCTTTCCTCCGATTCCGAAGAACTTCATTTTGAATTGTAGAGCTGAAAAAACTGTACTTTGGGATCAAATATAATTTTCTTTCTACAAAAACCAAAGCCTGCTGCGAATATTTTTATAGGTTAAAATACAAGAAATCGTTATAGCGATTCTATTAGTAAAAATTTAAAATCACTATTGGACTGGACATCCTCTCAAATGGTGGTATACCAAACTTCATCAAAAAATATTCAATATTAATGATTCCGTGGCCGAATCAAAGAAATTTTCATTATGACTTAATTCAAGTATCTGATGAAAAGTAACATAAACATCAAGTTATCGATGATAACTGTAGCAAATTACATAAACGAATCAACATATTCATTCTGATCAATTAATCATTGGACAAATTAAACAATTGAAAAATAATATTCAACAAATTATTGTAGACAGAAACAGGAATGAACGTTCATCAAATTTTTGTTGTTTTAACCAATCCGCCATTCATTGCAATGCACTTGTCATACCTCCTTCTAAAATTCAATATAACTTTCCTCAGTTGTTGTAATTTCTGCACAAGCTGCAGATATTCTGATGCGTAGTTCTTCTACTGACTGCGGTCTGGACTTGTAAACTTTTTGCTTCACAGTACCCCAAAGAAAAACATCTAGCGGTGTCAGGTCCGGTGATTTTGGCGGCCACTCAATGTAAGGACTATTTCAACCTATACATCGATTTGTATAATTATTATTCAGCCATTCTCTTACAATAACCACATTATGTACAAAACTCATTTTTCAAAAAGTCTAAAAATATAATTCCATTCAGATTACTTTCGAAAAAAAAGAACCGATTAGATTATTCCACACCACACATTCATTTTATGGAAATATTGTCTTTTTGCGTTTATAACCCAATTAGTATTATCCGTAGACCAGTACCTTGAAGTTTGGGACGAGACTACTCCATTTAGTACTGGTAGTGATGGAGCTTCATCACTAAAAGAAATTGTTTTGAAGAAGTTTACATGACTCAAATATTCTCCTTGAGCCTACAGAATTCTAATCTTTTTTCTTCATCTCCCGGTTCCACACATCGTAAAACTTTTGGCTTGAATTGCTCAATTTTATTTTTTGCAAGGCATCTCCTGATATTTTTCTAGGAATATTTGAATTCAAACTAGCCGTTCGCTTGCCTGAATGAGGATTATTACGAAAATATTTCAATATTCGCACAGACAACCTGTTTCGTTAAAAACATAATTTATACGGTTCACCGTACTGAGGATCACCGGAAGTGTGTCAGGACGTCTGTTATGAAATTCTCTGGCAGCTTCTCTTGCCGAAAGAGCATTATCTCCGATAAGGCGCACAAGTTCAATTTTATCTAGCATACGGTGTTTCACGGCTAAATTACCAAGATTTAAAAACCGTTTGATAGGTGGGAGGTTGACATTCAATCATGATACAACGTGAATGTTGATTCGAAAACAGAATTATTGAATATTTTTTATTGAAATTCGAGAGGGTTCCCAATCCAAAGGTGATTTTAAATTTTTCCTAAAAAAATCGCTGATACGATTTCTTGTATTTTAACCTATGAAAATACTCGAGCAGGCCTTGGTTTTTTGAACTTTACAATTCAAAATGAAGTTAAAGTATAGTCTATTTTAACATCGAATACATCAGGTACCTACTCCAGGTACCTGGCCTTAATTGTGTAGGATTTGAGTACGTGTCTTTTTATTGTATAAATTTCTTGAAAATGGTCCAATAAACCGAAACCGGTCGTAACAAATAATAAACTAAGTAAAAATTAGACAAAATTTTTTTTATTAAATATTCGATATGAATTTCCACAAAATAAATAGGTCACCAATCGTACAAATAGGTACGACCTTAGTGATGATGATGTGACATTTTTTGCCTCTTCGGCAATAAACGTCAAAATCACTTTATTGCTGGCTCCATCTTTTTCCATTTATTTTATATCCTTTTCGTAAATTAGTCTTGTGTTATAGCAGTAAGTTTGATACCGCCTCAGCTAACTTCTAACTAACTGACTTATTTTATATCCTTTTCGTAAGTTAGTTTTGTGTTGTAGTAGTAAGTTTGATACCGCCTCAGCTAACTTCTCTAACTCGAAAGGTAGTTCCAATCCTTGCTCCACGTCCTCTACTTCCTTGGCACATCTCACATCTTGCGTTTTATTTAGAGTTTTTGACGCAGAAATTAAAATGTTGGCAATACGCAAAATCCATAATATTGAAATGATTTAAAGTTGACACTTATGAATGTGTTGAATGTATTGCATGGATGTTTTCTACAAAACGTGTTACTTGTAGACTAAACTCTTTCACGCGACGATGAAGCATATCTTTATCGTCTTGTACAATGACTAACTTTTATTCGCTATTCAGAATATTATGTTTATAAAAAATGAACTAGTGAAATAGGCAATACGAGGTATTTAATAAATATTAATCTCTTCACAGAATACTTTTTCGTTTACTGTTTATTCCAATTTTCAACAGAACCGAAAGCTACTGTTATTTCTTCAAGTTATCTTTTCAAGAATTAAATATTTTCAATAAAAATTTGCTCAATATAATAATTTTTCTTGAAACAAACTCTGTAAAAGCGATTTTTCTGCTATTTCTTTTGAAAATGGAATCAAAATCCTTTCGAAATGATGTACAATTTGATCTCCGTTCTATTCAAAATTTTATCTCTTGTAGGAGGATCAACCCGAGAATTAAAAATATTCCATGAAACTATCTCCCTTGAAAATTTGATGTCATGTACCGATCTTAACAATTTCAGACAGTTTCATTTATTCTATGGCCGTCCTCTAAGGCGTTCTGCTTTCCGAAATCGGATATGTGCTATGTGTTCTTTAAAACGTGTTTTAAAAGCTTGCTTAGTCTGACCGATTTAGTTTTTGTCACAGTCTTCTCATATACCAACAATTTTTCATTTTCCAACATCTCATCTTTAGGGTTACCTAACATTAGGTTATGTCCAACTTTTTGATAATTCGATCTGATTTGTTAGTGTATCTTGGTTCATATGGAAGGACAATGAACCTTGAATTGATGTTTTCTCGAAAAGTTGAAGATTTATGAAGATTCTCCATAAATTTACGTTTCCTAATTAAATTGTCTACTATATTAAAAGTACCTATACCCATTGCTTTCAGCTATGTTCCTGATAACATTTTTCTCAATATCGTATCTTTCTTTGAACAAGGGGGATGTTACAAGCTCATAAACAACAAAGTTTATACGTTTGTTGAGGAAAATGGTATTGGTAACCAGGAATATATGAAAAATACTGGTATTCTTCCACTACCTCAGATGTATTCGTGTCAAAAATCGAAAATATTTTTTTTGTATATTGGACCTAAGTTCGTGGAAAGTAATCTAACTGCTCTTTTACTTCAAATTCAAATCTGCTCACAAACAGATCAGCTACATATAGGGCAGTGGGTTTTCCATTGTCGTGCCTTCGTGCTTTCTGTAAAAATAGTTGTTGAACTTGAAGCAGTTCTGTTCCTTGCATTCTGTTCCTTGGCCTAAGATGAAAAACATTGGCCTAAGATGAAAAACAGAGGTTGCATCTTTCGATGCAACCAACTGATCTTCAGCCTTTCCCGTTTCATAAATGTTCACATTTATTTATTGTATCATTCTGTGAATAAAGACCTATTATTAATATTATATTTTTATTAGTTGTATCAGTTGTTTCCGAAGATCCCTCAAATATTCAATAATTTTTGGAATAGGGATACTTGGAAATAACGAGGATTAATCGAATGATTATTAAATGTCTCCATCTCGCAACTTTCCATCTTTAATTTTCAATTTTATAAGTAGGCTAGATTTGTGAATTATTGGTAGACTGAATATTTTGAGAAATGAATGATTAGAAACCAGTAGACTCCTGTTTAAGGTCAGGCGATCAAGTTTTGACACCCTTCGAGTGTGTAATGTATTCGTTCTCAATAAAAATATCAATTCTCTTATAGTACTCCAATATCACAACCGTTCTGCCTTCTGCTTTCAGATATAAAACAGCTTTCTCTTTCAATCAATTAATATTCTTTCTTTCTTTGTTTTTTTTTACTCGAAATCATTGATGCGCGTCTGAAAGTGGAAGTGTAGGTCTGGTATCCTATAAGATATGAATTGAGACCAGTTTTAGAGTAAGCAATTAATGTAGTTCATCTCCTGAAGACGCTGGCTGGTGAAACATGTGTCGAGGAGAGTATTGCAATTTTGGTGTTTGGGAAAAATATTTACATTTCAACATTCGATACATTTCAAATGAGTACCGAAATATATACTACATTCTTCCATCTTGATCCGCCCTTGATTCGATTACTCCCATAATTGCGACATACCAATTATTTGGAGAATCATATTAGCGAATTTGAATTATCTCATCAATATTATAAATGTATTTTCAGGATTTCAGTAGGAGAAAAATAGGTAGATACTATTTTATGTTCGTCACGAATGACACTTTGCCTCTGACACAAACTATTGTATTAAATACTAATTGATTTTGATAGCTACGCTAACCTTCAATACCTACACATAGTATAAAGAATTTTATAATGGTCATTAAAAAATAATTGTTTTTGGAATCGAATTCTACTGAAATCATTATAAACCTTATATAGTAAATCAACAGGATCTTCGTCACATAAATCCGGCAAACAAATTGAATTTTCTCTAAAAAAAGAATTGATTTTGATATCAAACATTAAACCCCGCCTATATCGAACTCGAACTGTTTCTCAATCTATTTGGTTGAACAACGATTACGTAACAAAGAGTGTATATACGACTGAGATCATTTCAATGGCGCCAAAAGCCGGATCTTGCATCCGTGAGCAATTCACAGAAACATGATCTCTACTCCATCTTCAAATTCATGGAATAAGCGAGTCAATTAATTAGCTCTCATTGCATTTTAAGGTGTAAATAAAATAGTTTTGTTTTTATTGTCATGCCTGTAACCATAGCTTTCAGGAGATTGTTATAGATTTTTATCAATGCGTGTGCGTTTCAAAGAATACATGAAAGAATCTAAAAACTCTGTATTTCAAAGATGACTCTAGCAAAACATCATGTGTGCTACATTTTTAGAAAGGTGATTTTAAGCTATATTGAAATATGCAGGAATATAGAGGATCTCTCATTAAAAAATAGTTTTCCAACAATAACCATTGATATCTCATTTGAAAAAAGTTCTTTACATCATTGAAGTCTACATGAGAAAGTGCTTTTGAAAATATTTTCATAAAAACAAGAAATTTTTGACAGGAAAAAAGTTACAACTTTTAAAAAAAGCACATATTCGAAAAACATGCTGTACCTCAGAAACGATGATAAAGTTATCGATATGCGGTTTTCACCATTAAGTTTGTCATAAAAATTGAACCTCAGACACAGCCATCAGTTTTCATCTATCTAGTTTGAAAACAAAAGTTTCCCTTTAAAAGTGTCCAATTTGGCCCACTCTGTACACCTTAAAAAGGTCTACAAAAAAGTCCGTGATGGTATGTGTCTATCTCGTAGAAATAACCCATAACAACCATTTTTTCATCCTTTACTTTTTTACGGAGCGATTTTAAGCAATACAGCATTAATCCTTTAAATATTTTTGAAGGTATTACAGATCTGAAATGCAGGGACATAGAGGTTGCGGCGGTACCGGCCTGGGGACTGGTAGCGCGTACCAATAAACAGCGCGTCGAAGGCCGCGCTTCGCCCTATAGCAATTTATGATTAGCAGTTATCCAACACGTTTATATGTATATTTACTATCAGCATTGCACCCGTGCGGAGCTCGCACGGTTCGCTAGTTTAAGGATACTTGGTATGCCGTTTATTTATAAATTTGTCGAAATCTTTTTTAGTTTAAATAGGCATTTCATTATAATAATCAATACCGATTTTTGTAGTTTTGAAGTGGCTTGAAAGCTAGTTCAGAATGGAGCACTTACTTACAGTGTTTAGTTAATGACCCATTCATAGAAAATAATTGTGAAGTATTTTTGACAGGTTTCCTTCGAACGGCTTTCTATAGGTTTATTAGAAGATCCGCCCATTCTCATTTTTGTAATTATTTCAAAAATTTCCAAAAACAGTTGACAATCAACGAAGAGATCCGATTAAGTGTTCAGGCCCACAATCAAATATCATACTCGAATTAAGGAACATCCATTTATTGACTTGTAATATGCTAGTAAATATTATGTGTTACTGGTATGCATTCAACTCTGTGTATGAGTAGGTACATCAAGATCACAGAACCTGTACTTCCTTTCAGGTGAACCACAGGTGTTCCTCAGAGGATTTTATAAGTTAGACTTTTCACAACGGAACTGTATGCAAAGAAAACATTTAACTTTCATGTGTGTATCTTCTTTGAACTTCCTTTAAAACCAATGAAAAGTATTATTTTCGAACGACTTGAAGTTAATTTGGGAGATTTCCTTGTCCAATAGCCTCTTGGTTTTGCCGATGCAGTAGGACATACTGCATTTACTCTTTACTGCAATTGTACTTTTTCTATGCTATACTTAAATAGGTGAAATTCCTTCTGATGCTGTTGTATAGTACTTAGAAATGCGGATAGTCCTTGTAACGTTTTTTTTTCTTTCGAGGCTCATCTTCTTGGTAGTGGTCTACCAGGTTTTTGGAGTAATCATATCTAAGATCTGTCTTTTTGATACGGCCAATTTCTTACTGAGATTTTATTTTTTAATGTTAAGACTGAATGCACAATCTATCAATGTTTCATTGGATGCGTTAGACTTATAATTCAGATATGGTACTTGTGTGAATTGGTTTCAGATGTTTCTCACTTGTTGCTCCTTTTCATCTTCACCTAAATAAAATTCAATTTATTATAGGATTTCTCTATGAACCCAATCTATGGAACGTCAACAGATTAAAGACTTGTTGCGGGGGTTCTTGAATGGTCAACGAACGGTGGAGGAATCATAAAAAAACTGCCAAAGGTCGGCAATGAGTCTCAAGAGCATATATATTGGAAACATTTTTGGCACAGCAGGGTTGACTAGTCAACTCCTGATGGTACTAACTTGATTAGCGAAACACTTGCCGAGAGAAAATCTTTTTATGTTGATGTGTATAAAAATATCGTTCTTGCTGGAAAATATTTCGGAGAATGCCGGGAATTCGATACGTTCCGCGAGTGATGGAAACCTCCTTGATAATTTCTGGCAATACCTACCGTTATCCATAGCACCCGCGAAAGTTTCGTGGTGACGTACACCACCTCGTCAGAGCTGAAGGTAAGGAACGTGTGTGGTTGGGTGTGATTCGATATGCCCCGACAGACAGATGCAACCCCGACGTTTACTGCCTCTCCGTCCGTTCCATAGCCCACTGTGTTTACCGCTGTATCTTCGACTGGAAGTTTGTTACCGACGACGCCATTTCGAGTACAAGATTGAAAAGTATCCTTCGATGGAAAAGGAGATCCGGCCGCATTTTTAAAACGTCTGGAGAAGATCTGCGTCTCCCAGAATGTGGCTCGGGGCCGATTGCTCTCGAATATGCCGGATTTGTTAGAAGGCATGCCGGATTTATATTTTCAGTACAACCAAGCATCGTGAAAGACCTAGATCATTGTTGCTGCCAATTTCCGGAGATTTTACTTTCCGGTCAACTATCTCATCGACCTGGCAGCAGCTATCGGACGAAGATTCTAACAACCGAATGAATCTGCTACATTGTATATCACTGTATTGCAAACTTCGATACGCCGCCATGGTGGGATAAATCAAGCACCGGAGTTAAAGTGGTTGTACCGAAATCTGCGTCCAGAGTACCGACAACGGATTCAGTAAACTGACCTCACCGACGTGGTCTCCTTTTCGACAATTGTCCAAGCCTTCGAGGAAAGTCGCCGACCGCCCAACCACTATATCTTTCCGAGGGGAACGCCACCGCCACGCACGTCCAACAGAAAACCAGAGGCCTCATCGGGCCTAGAATGCTGGCGTTGCGAGCAGATCGGACATTCCCATGGGCAATGTCGAACTCCGCCGCGAATGTTTTGCTGTCGCTGCAAAAGAGAGGGATTCATGTCTTGCGAATTCCCATGTTAGGAGGCGGAAAACTGATAGGGTACTGTGCTGTCGCGAGGCGAGAACAGCACCTGCAACATGACGCATCATTTTCCATATCAGACAGCTAAACCGATAACCGACTACCGACTAAGTCGTGTATCGGAGAGAGTGACCAGTGGCAAACTTTGGACTTACAGGAAATCGGCAACCTGACCGCAACTATCCGTTTAGCTTCAATGGCCTGGTAGTAGAAGTTCCTCTTTATCATACAAAGCGAAAATCAGTACCGGAGGAATCCATTTCACTAAAACGTTTGGCCACATCCAAGGCCTTTTCTATGATATCGTGGTATGCATGGATATACTTCACCGACAAGAGTTCTCCCTCTATTGGGACTGGAGATATCCGGATAAGAGACCAGCATACAAGTCCAAACGCACCATGCCTTTTGTAACCCTACTGGTGAACTCGCACCGACGCCGACCCTCACCTCAGTGTAGAGGGGAAGATAGACTCAAGGAATTCTTAGAGGTTGAACTGCGACTTTTTGAGTATTTCCGAGGAGTGACTTCGTTAGCTCAACAAACTATCTGCCTGTCAAAACTCCGAGCCTATCTAACAACGATACTGCTTTCAGAACCCCCGGATGCAAGAGACATTTAACACCGAAGTAGAACGGATGTTGGAAGAAGGAATAATAGAGCCATCTTCTAGCCCACAGAGCTTCCCGGTAGTCATCGTTCGGAAAAATAACAAACTCTCTTCTGTAATGCCTATCAGAAGGTGAACGCAGTCTCCCTGAAAGGCGCCTACCCTCTTTCTTTTATCAATGCCGTATCGGACATGCTTCAAGGGGCTCGTTATATCTCTAGCATCAAGAACCTTTGAGAGGTATTCCGCCGACTCCAAGCTGCTTACTTTCGTGTCAATCCAAATAAATGTTCGTTTAGAAGGAGATCACGCAAATATTTGAGCTATCTGGTTACATCCGCCTGTATAAGTCTAGAGAAAGTAGCATCCTATGTAGAGCTTGTGCTGCCGTCCAATGTTACGTCGATTCCTGGGGTTGGCCTCTTGGTATCCAAACCACATCAAGTACTTACGTTTCAAGCTAAAATTCACAATGGAAGTTGAAAATAACGACGAAAATAACTACGTCCTCCTGGACGTTCTCATCACAAAATCCAAAAGAATTATCACACACTATTCGCCGAAAACCAACCCATACTAACCGCTACGTCAATGATAAGTCCCATCAGCATCCTTCCCAATTGAATTCCGTTCTAAATTATCTCATACACAGTTCTATCAGACTCACTGACAGCCACAATAGATCCAAGGAACAAAACGAACTCAAAGCCACCCTTCACTAAAACGACTATCCCAAATCCAAAGATCCATCCAACTTTAATGAATGCATACTCCTCATTCCAAACAGCTTGATGAACTGACGGACCACCAAATTTTTCTTCGGGTATAACTATTTTGCAGGTCTGCAGGCCAGCAAATTGTTCTCAGTAGACATTGCTCTCGTAATCTTGTAGGAGGACAGAATTCTTGCAGGTCGCGTCTCCTAAACATGAATCTCGACCAGGTTAATCATTTCCTACAAAAAAAATTTTGAACCCCCACCCAAAAATTTTACAATTCTCAAAAAATTAGAACTAAATTTTACAGGTCGGCGGAATTTTTTACAGGTCGGGTCCTCCAGTTCAGAAAAAATTTTGAACCCCCACCCTTTGAGTATGGAAAAATTTCACATTCCTCATTAAATTGAAAATAAACTTTGCAGGCCGGCAGAAATTCTTGCAGGTCGGGTCTGCCGGACATGAGACCCGACCTGTAAGAATTTCCGCCGACTCGCAAGGTTCATTTTCAATTTAATGAGGAATGTGGAATTTTTCCATGCTCAAAGGGTGGGGGTTCAATTTTTTTTATCGATAATGATCAACCTTGTTGAGATTCATGTCTGGGAGACTCGACCTGGAAGAATTTCCGCATACCTGCAAAATGTATTTCCAATTTTTTAAGAATTCTGTCGAATATGATTAACCTGGGTGAGATTCATGTCTGGCAGACCCGACCTGCAAGAAATTCTGTCTTCCTACAAGATTACGCGAGCAATTTGTACTGATAACAATTTGCTGACCTGCAAACCTGCAAAATAGTTATACTCCTTTTCTTCCTTATACTCATGAAGTTACACTGACTTTCTAGTAAATATTCATCTCGCCGTTCACATATATTTTTTTAAATATAATGTCATTTTTGCAGGATTTGTTATGAAAAATTGAACATGAACTCTCAATTTCGTAATTGCGCCTACACTCTTGAACAAACGATTAGTATTTTGAATAAACTTTTCATCATATGTAGGAAACATAAGTACATAGACTTTTGTATAAATGTCTTCAACAAAAGAGTATAACATATTTTCGATATGGCATTCTGTGCGTCAATTTAATTTAAAAATAAATACAAAGCCGATGGTCGACAAGTGGCGTTTTTAGGTGAGCATTTTTGGAATTCCTACAAAGATGCTGTGAAGGTCGGGGCTGGCAGTCACAAGGTCTTGCTAGGCGCCAACAAATTTGTGAAAGTAAAGATGAGAATAATGACATGAGCGTATCAAAGTGAATTTGAGTCCACTAAATGCAAATCTACTTCTTTTATTTGCGGGTTCCGCGACACCACAAAATATTTTTAATGAATTTGAGTTGTCAGGTGTCTTGAAAGGTGTCTTCAGAGATATACCGAAACGGTATTTTGATCCCGAATAATCAAAACAGCAGGTAGGTACTCTACAAGATTGAAATACCTGATAATGATAATACCTACTTAAGAGACTTTACACCTTACTGTGTTTATAATCTCGAGCCAGAAGTAGAAGTGTATTCGAGCCGAGCTTTTACTTGAGCTCAGCTTGATTTTAAAAAGCCTTGGTTCGGCCTTGATATTTTGCATATTGGTTCGATATAAAGGGACACCTCTAAATTTGGATTTTTCCAAATTCTACCCTTGAGGGTGTGAAGAGTGAGGCTGTCCCTTTTTATGGCGCATTCGTTATTTTTGTCGTTAAAAACATAAAGCTTAGTACTGGAACTTGTTGCTAGAAATGAAATTATACTTTTATTGGGGGTTATCGAATTTCCATAGCAAAGGGGACGAGAAATAGGCTAGACCTTTTCATGGTTGGTTGCTCCTGCCATTTTCAACATCAACACTATAGTCCAAGATCTCAGGGTCACCAGGTCACGTATTTTCTGACGAAGGAAATGTGGACGATTGAGTATTGTTAGCATGTACTAAGAACGCATGCCTAAGTTTCAGGTAATCAAGGTACATAAATACTTTACTTACTTCAACTAAATTCTCCAAGCTGATTTTCACGTATATTTTAGGTGAAATCCTTAAAAATAAGTCGCCAATACTCCTAGATACTTTCCGTCGGCCGTATTGCTTTGCAGGCGATTTAAAGTTCCCAAAATAATTACTTAACTTCACGTAAATTCTGATGCTCCATTTCCATATATATATCCACCAGACAACTATTTTTAAACCTTTAAAGAAGACAGACCGATTCAAGGGGCCAATCACCCCCTAAAGTCAATTTTAACCCTCTGTGGGTAGGAGCGCGATGGCATTATCCACAGGCATGATATTGAGTGAGACATGTGTTAGGATATATTGACTTCTTTCTCTCTCTCACTAAGAAGGATTGATGCGTTATTATTATTTTACTAAAAAGTACACTTTGTCCGAATTTGACATCTCACCCCGTTCGGAAGTTAAGAAATGTTGACACTTTTTACCTCCGCACTATATATTTTGTAGCATTAATCATCTATTAACATGAATTATATATACAGTACGGTTCATCTATCCACTGCTAGTCCTAAAATGTACAGCTTGTTGAATGTAGGAAGATATTTCCAAATTCCTACCCTAACGGGTAGGGTGCGCGTTATGAGATAGTGACAATGCTCAGTTCAATCAGCTTCTGTCTCTCAGGGAATGCGTACATTGTAAAAATGATCAATTAATTTCCTAGATTTGACATGCTGTGATCAATTATACTATATTGTGATTATCATGCCACTTATTTGGTATTCAGCACTCAAAGATGTTCTGATCACGATAGAGGGGGGGGGGTCGTCATAATCACTGGTATTGGGCTGCTCAGATTGATGTTGGCTGATATACTATTCAAAATACCATTCCTAAAATTATATACAAGAAAAATAGACGATTTTTCACATCAGAATTGTATAAACTTGCGAATCTTTTAAATATTCGCAATTTATATCCTACAAACCTTTTAAATATTTGCAATTTATATATCCTACTAACCTTGATTTGGACATTCAACTACCTTAACTACATGCTCACCAATCTAGAGCCACAGGCTATACCACTGACCTCACACTAAAAGTTTCTGGATTCAGAAAACCTCACACTCAAAGAAATATCCTTTATTTTGGCCCAAAAATATACAACAGCCTCCCAAACGAACTGAAAGAATGTGAAAATCTCAGTATATTTAAATCAGGCTCAAAAGCATATATTCTTCAACATAGCCAACTTCAAAACAAATTTTTCTAGGTAACACTGCTTGATTCTATTTCTCCCCTTCTTCTTTCACTCAACAAACTTGCGTATATGTGCCATGTTGTTTACGATAGAGGCACCAGCACAAGTCATCCCATTATATATCTATATATTTGTATACATAAATGTTGTAAAAATCACATACTCCACTGTTCGCAGAAACGAAATAAATTGAATCGAATGAACCTTTTTCGTGAAGTACGAAAAATCACTCGCTAGCAGCGCTAGTAGTTCGGTAGGGACAAACACTGTGTAATCCTCATATAAACATATGGTAAAGTACAATTAAAAAAGAATGCGTTTAACAGAAGAAAATATTCCTGGAGCAAAACTAAAATTTGCAACTGTAAAGGATAACAATGTTGTAACATTAAAACGTTGGCTTACATGCGGTAATTTAAAAGTAACTGGAAAAAAAGTGAATTAATAGACAGACTCTAGTAAAAGAGTAGCGGTAGATTCAAACTGTAATAATAGAAATTTAAAATAATTACTAATTTCAGATTTATTTCCGAGTGAAATATGAATCAAATATAGATGGTCATGAAATAAATTTAATTGAATATAATAAATGAATATAATTTAATTAATGATTGAGTTATATCTCATTCTAGTCAATGGTAATTATTAACTATGAAAAATTTACTATTCATTTCATGTTTAGAGCATACATATGGATATTCATTTATTTTTTGCACTGTTAAATCCACTCTCCACCTCCTAACCTCTTTAATATGAGGTTTTATAAATGGTATAAAAAACACGTTTTCTTCGGGATATTGATTATTCGACGTATAATTCGCAAAACAGCAATGCTTTGTTGGCATTATACTAGCACAAAATAATTTTTAATATCAGATTTATATTTTTAAATAATAAATTAATATTACGTAAATAACGCTGTTTTACATGTGAATAGTTTATGTTTGTCCCTACTATTGGTGCTGCCTCTCGTGACACGTTCGCTGTACTATTCTCGGGAAAAAGACTCAGTGTATTGGTGTTTCCTTCCTATTTTCCAGATACGACTTTGAACTTTGCTTTGTTTCTTCAATATTTGATTCAATAAATAATATTTCTCGAACTATGCCTATTTATATCTAACAGGTGTAGTGTGTGTGTATGTGCATGTTCGGGTGCTTGTGTGTACACATGCGCGCGCGTGTGTGTGGGTGAGGCGACCTTCGCCTTGAAGGGATATGAAAAATTCAGAGAAACGATTTCTTGAATAACTAACCAAATTCTTTTTTGACTTCAGTGTTCAAATTATAAAACTTAAATGTCGCCCAGTCGTTGATCCTTTAAATAGTAGGTACATACATTCAAAAACATTCTCAATAATCTGCTACTAGAATACAACAGAATATTTAGAAAATTATAGGAAACAGTCACAGTTACAGCTACCAGACTGAGTCACGGCCGGTGGGAAAATCGTATCTGCGTAAAGTTTGGGTTGGTATATGACAAAAAAAGTATTAGCAAAAAAGGAATAGAAACTTTTGTTTGCAATTTTACGTAGTAAGGATTGAGGGATAAACAATAAATGGATATTAAAATGCCATTTGGGTTCTTGTAGATATATAAAAAGCAGTATAAGTACTGTACATCTTGAGAGAGGGACTTTTCAATGGCCATGAGTCAGCCCGGCAGTTGTACCACCAAATCCTTTGACAAAATTCTTCAAATTTCTACTGTTTCTTGAGAAATACTGGCTCTTCATTTCCGACTCCAGCAGTCTAACTAATCAACAACATGGCTTTTCAAAAGGTAAGTCCACAGCGACGAATTTATTATTATATCAGAAGGATATATTGGATGCATTTGAGAAGCGTGGTCAGATCCATTCAATAAATACAGATTTTTCAAAGGCCTTTGATAGGATCAACCATAATATATTGCTAAATAAATTTGAATCTTTTGGATTAAACGGTACTATACTATCGTGGGTTGAAAGCTTTTTGAAAGAGAGAATTCACTGGGTAAAAATCAACAATTAACATTGTGGACCATTGTTGTTTAATATTTTTGTCAATGATCTTATTGACGAAATAACCGATTCATCTCTTTGCTGATGACTTCAAGTTATATCGCTCAATCCAGTCTGTAGATGATTCTCTAATACTTCAAAATGATTTAAATATTTTGTATGAATGGTGTAAGAATAACTGTTTGGATCTCAATCTAAGTAAATGTCAATTCATTTGTTTCAATCGCACGCAGTCACCAGTTATCCATGAATACTGCATAAACTCCCTCCCAATCAAAAGTGTAAATGAAGTCAAAGATCTTGGTGTTCCATTCGATACTAAACTATCATTTTCTTCGCATATTACTAAAATCACACTGGAATCTTACAAACTTCTAGGTTATGTATCCAGGTTAAGCAAGGATTTTTTGGCTGATACTTTGAAAATTCTATTCTGTTCCTTAGTGGGTCCTTCTTATTCTATTCACAAACTGTCACTAGAAAGAATTCAGAATAAATTTTTAAAAACTGCTGCTTTTAAATTAGGAATGCAAGTAGGTCTTTACCATAACAGTGACGTTCGATATATTCTTCGTTTAAAATATGGAAAATAGGCGTATTCAAATAGATTAACTTTTTTTATATAAAATATTGTCAGGGCACTTTTATTGTCCTGAACTACTCAGTTTGATTAATTTTAAGGTGAAGCAACTTGAAACAAGGGATGATACATCTGTCTTCATGGTGAACAGGCACGTGACAAACTATGGACACTATAGTCCTCTATCAAGAATTCTGAGAGAGGCTAACGAGTCCGTTTTCAATTTTTTCCATAACTCTTTGGAAGAATTTAAACAGAAGGCCAAGGATTATGTATTCTCTATTTAATTATGCTTTTACTATGTTGGTTGTTAAAGCGATTATATATCAGTTGTAGTTGGTTTTTACTATGTAGGGTACTAATTATATAATTTCGTATTCAATCATTTTAAAACAGGGGTTTTCTGTTTATACTGAATAAATGAATAAATATTGTAACAGGGAAATTCAAACTCTTTATATTTAACCAAAATTTTATAAATATATTACAATTTTTTACTGAGAACTTCAAATTTTTGCACATATTTTATATTCTTTTTAAAATACGCTGGTAACTGTTTTCAATTATTATCTTATATCAGGCTGCAACATTTTGAACGATTCGGATTCTGCTCTGATAAGTTATTTGACAATTGCAAATGAACTGATTTTTTTTTAATCTCAAATTGCTATAATTTTTATCAATACAAACATAAGATTCAAATGAATGTTTAGTTGAGAAATTTATGGGTATTAGATACTTTCAATACATTCATTCTAATTTTTTTTAAATGTATTTCAAAATGTAATTTTGTTCAATAAATTACAATTATTATCATCATTATTAGAATTTCCAGATACCTCATCCGCGAATTAAATGTCAATCAAAAATATATAGATACATTTTACAAATCATAGACAGTTGATACAAATTAGGGTGCTAATAGAGTGAACAATATAAAAGCAGCATCAAATTCAAATTTAAAAAATAATTTACAAAATAGATAACAAAGAATCGAATTATAAAAAAAATTCTTGAATATATAAATAGTAATATAAAAAATTAAGGCTATTAGTCTGAATATGTACTTTGCATGAAATCAAGTACAGAATAAAAACAATTTCGTATAAGGTACTCTTTGATTTTTCTTTTGAACAAATTAAAATTCAGTTCAGTCAAATTATATGGAAGTTTGTTAAATAATTTAACGTCCAGATAATTTCGTAATGACATTTCAAGTCTAAATCTTGGATGTCTGAGTTGTCCCGCATTTCTAGTTTAATAATCATGATGATCTGAGTATTCGGAAAGTAGTATTTTGTTTTTATGTATTTCTAGCAGTGAGTAGAAAATCAACATACAGGGCAAAGACATTATCCCAATTTTCTAAAAGGTGGTTGACAGTTCACGTTTGTTGGATGTAAACCAGTATTTTGCTTTGTCTTCGGTTTCATTGGTGTTTACAAGTAAATTTGAGATATCTGAATTTGATTGTAGCATTGTGGTGTCGTCGGCAAAGCAGATTACTATACTGGGTAAAAGGTAATGTATCATTTATATAGATTACAAAAAGGGATGGATCCAAGATGGATCCCTGAAGTATTTCACGATTCATAGACCTTTTATCTGATAATATACTATTTGCGTATACTACCTGCTTTCTAGATGAGAAATAAGACTGGAAGAATTTCAAAGCTGATCCTCTGATACCATAACATTCAAGTTTGTCCAGTAGTAAATGATGGTTTACTTACACAGTCAAAAGCTTTGCTCAGATCCCACAATGTTAGAACAATATATGAAACAATATGCTCATCGAATATTTCTGATAGATATTAGTTCATATTCTATAAATGTTATTACTGGATAATTCTTCAAATATTCAATCCAACTAGATTTATATCAATGTTTTAGGGGTGCATCTTATTTAGCTATGTAACATCTTTCGCCTATGTTGGTATCTAGTTAAATGACAAAACAGTTATAGAAAAATAATACATGATTTATTATTTCCTCCTAAATAAAATTGTTAAAATACTTTAAGAAGCTATATAAAACATCAGAAAACTAACCTTAATATAATCTAGAGGTGTAAAACAAAAACATGTTATATATTTACATTAAAATTCTACATCACAAAAAACTGAAAGTGGGAAGTAACGATTTTGAAAATAATACTATTTGAAACTTAAAAGTATCATTGCAGCTCGTTCCATTCCTGAAAAGAAATTGATTAATTAATATAAATTATTACTAATTTGATTTCACTTCCTATTTATCTTATTCTACTTTGACCTGCTTCTCTAGCAACTCATCTCGATTTTCATCGTTTTACTTCTCCTTAAGTTTATTACTATCATAAATGAAAATATCTATACTCTGTCCATCTCAACAACAGAGTGCTCCTAAACATTATCATGCATAGTACACATGATCTCCCAGATAAGGCTGCTTGTACAGAGTCACACTAAGGAACAACCGATTTTTTTTTAATATGAGCCTAGGTATCGGAAAATGTTTTAAATGGAGTATAGGGGCACAAATCAGCAGTTTTTTCAGCCGTATAAGTACTTGACATTTAAAAAAAAATCTTTAAAATACCGTATATGTACACACACCACAAGCATTAAAACTTAACTGACCACTCCGACACTTTAACAATGAATTCCTCCAGCCGATTGCAGTCTCATGTCAAATGACTTTTGTGATCTACCGTTAACACTATCAAATATTTTCTGATGGTTATAGATCGAAATTATAATTGATTTAACTTGATAAACCAAAACGAAAATAAGGCAAATTTTATATAAATTATGAAAAATATTGCAGGCAGAAAAGCAGCTCAAAGTTCACTTTGTACTCTGTCACTGCTGTTATATGGAAATATAATAAAAATAATTCATGACAATTTACATTTCACATAGAAAAGCAGAGAAAATAGTACATTCACATATACTTAAAACAAATTTGCAACAGAGTAGAGACATTTATCCATTAGGAACAATTTCTTTTTAAAGGTGAAAGATTTTGATTGCAGATCATTAGGACAGTTGTTTTGGTGTTTATATATGAGAGTAAATATCTCATTTGTGAAACATAGAAATTTTCTTCATCACAGGTGTTTCTACCTCAAATATCAGACCTTTTAACAAAATGGTCTTGATTCCAAAAAAGCACAATTCAAACACGTAGATGGTATGTAAAGTTAAGATATATCATTTTTTGAGCAAAATATTACAGCTTTGTCTTTTTGACATAATAAATATTCTGCATTTGATTTTCATTCAATATCTTTTGTAAATTTTTAAATAGATAACATCGAGAATTGAGATTTTGTACCAATTTCTCCCAGTTTTCCAGCATAGCGTACTAGCAAAATATATGTCTAAAAGTTGTATGCTGCTTTATGCCTAGAAACTTTATGCTATTTGATTACCAAAAACTTCAATCTGCTGAAGTTCTGGATATACCTATTAGTTGATTGAATATCTTAGAAAATTAGTTTTTCCATGACAAGATATAAAGAGTTAGCTGAAAGTCATGAACTTCATTTGTCAATTGTATCACACCACTTTTTTGCAGTACTAAATCATCTTGATGTGAAACAATTGCTCTTTGTATAATCAGCATACACAATATTGAAGAAATATCATTCATTATTGTATCCAAACCATTAAATATACAAAATAAACGACATCAGACCCAATACAGAGCCCTGTGGAAATATATTGCTGCCTCTCAGGTTTGGTGTTGTTGCTGACATTTGTGATATCACATATTGCTGTCATTTCTTAAGGAAGTGATCATAGTCGACACAGTGAAATGCCCTACTTGGATTGCAAAAAACCCAAATCCCATTGAATTCTGAGGTTGATGTTGAATTTGTATGTAGGCTAAATATTACCATCTCCTATCTCATCTAGGAGGTATAAAAACACTTGCTGAACATTCAAGTTATTGGCTGTTGGGAAGGAATGAGTAAAAGTTATCTTAAATTGACGTTTTCCCCCAAAAAAGCAATGAAAAATCATGTTTGAAACCTTTCAATTTCCCTCCCAGAACATTATTTATGATCAAAAATATTTTAATACTCTGTATGCTTCATTTTAAATAGTTATGAAGTATGTAGTAGATATTTTTTCTATAAATTACATGAAAAAGTGGGTTTTTGTGAATAAATAATTTCATTGAAATCGGCCATATCTCATTTCCTCATCTTTTAACTTCCCTCCTCATTTCCCCCATTCTAATTCATGATTGTGTAATATTTTCTTACCTCGTCCATCGCTTGTAGTGTAGATTGTTTGAATTTCTCGATAAGGGCTTCTCTTGGTGTTGGATTTTGAATTTTTGAAGGATAAGACATGGACTGTCGAATAGGCGTATCCCCTGCATGCCTTGCGGGGACGTTTTTCCCTACAATTTGTTCCTCAACGACTTGCTTCATATTTTTGGCGAATACATAATACGAGTCAATGAACCTCTGCGTTATCCCCACCACTGTATCAATATTACTTATGATAATGTTCACTTCACTGTCGAGGCTACTTTCGATCTGTTGACACGTACTAGCTAAATGTTTATCAAAATATTCCAAGGTTTGGTGGGATATCTGAGGAAACAAATTACAAAAATTCAAAAATCTAGGGAATATAAAAAAATGAAGGTTAACAAACAACTTTCAAATCCTTCCCATATTCAGGTGGAAGATGTACCGATGAATTTTTTTTAACCCAAACAAGTATCCGTTCTATAATCTGAGTAGTATTTTGAATTCAATTCATCAAATATAATCAATTATTTTACTTACATTTTGATATTTGTTATCTAAGTTAACACATGTTTCGTTAAGTTTCATTTCTAAATCGTTGATGGCAGACAACAAAGCATTTATTTGATCACCTTGGATTTCTTCTACGTTTGGTACTAGTTGAACACAATCCTCAAACTGAAAAAATGAATGAAAAATGGAACTTTTAATTCTCAGTAAATTTTGGTGAAAGAAATATTAATCATTCGGAAATTTTTCATTAGCATTGAATATAAATTGACACTGCTCAGTAATTATGAAGATACCGAAACATTAAGTTTGCAAAATATTGTTTACTAAGTATATGAAAATACTCACAGATTTAATAGAGTCCATAGTCAATCTTTCCAACTCTTTAATTTTCATTAATGTGTGTACGTTAGTCCTCTCTTCCACCACAGAAACATTTTCTTTAATTTTCCTAATTTGATCCAAAATAATACAATCTTCTTTTATCCTATTCTTTGTTATAAGTACCATTGATTCTAGTTCCCTCAAATTTTTTTCATCCTCTAACTTCCTTTTCTCTATAGTTCGTTGTAACTCATCGAGTTCATTGCGAGTTTTTGAGTTTGCATCTACAATTTCAGTTTTCATAGTTTCATCTGAGGCCTTCAGCATTTCTGTAGCGTTTTTAAAATACTAGAAATAAAATAAAATTATTAATAGATATAATTTGTTTTATGATTTGTATTATTATATGATGGCTCACCTCCTCAGTCTTCGCTCTGTATCCCTCTGCAAGTTTTGGGACAGACGATTTGAAAATTTGTAGTTGCCTGCTATATTGAAATAAAACTTCACCTAAGAGTGCAGCTTTGCTCTTGACCACTTGTATATACTCTTTAGATTGTTCCTCAACGCTTTTTTGAACGGAAAAATTATTTTTTGCTATTTCCTTACTCAGTGTTCCTGATCCATTTTTAATAGTTTGTGTATGATTTTTAAATTCATCTTTGAGTTTCAATAAATTTTCTGTAAATTGCATTTGCATATTTTGTTCAGAAGCTTTCATTTTTGGTGACTCCTCTTCCTCGAATTTGTTGATCATATTTATCACAGTTCTTACTGCATTCTGCAAAACAGTTTCATTGGAGAGATTTATATTGAATTGATGTTCTAATTTAGCCAGCAAAATTTCCTTTTCTTTATTCAACAATTTTGTGGTTTTCAATAAATTTTGTGCTTCATTAAATTTTTCGCTGGACTGGCTCTCATACCATTTGGCAAGGAATCTTTCTTGTTCTAATGTTTCATCCTTTTCCTTAATGGCAGCCTTAGCCTTATCCAATTCCTCTTCGTGGCGTTTACACAGCTCAACAGTTTCTTCAAACTGTCTCACTTTTGCTTCCATGTACTCCTCTATAAATAAAATATAACCATCACACTTCAACAAAAACAACAAATATGTCAAAAAAAAATTAAATACCGAAGAAACAATAACAAAAACTTGTTGCATCAAAAAAATATATTAAGAACAAAGTAAAACAAAGGAATTATCATATATTATACAGGATAATCCCATATTAACAGTAGTAGCTGGAGTATTTACATTGGAAAACATTTGAAAGGAATCACTTGATAGATTTGAATCATATATATAATTCCTGATGTTCTGATAGATAGATATAGCTAATACTATATAGCTTTACACCCAGTTTCAATGTGTAAAGAAAAAGTTGAGTTGAAAAAGTAAAGTACAAGTAGGATATAAAACAAAAAAAGTGACTTTTCATGACTAACTCAAAATGCATGAGAGAGAAATCACTTTAAAGTCAGACCTTGCACATTAAATTTGAATTGTTACACTTTATTGTTATTGATGCCTTTGTTTTGTAAGTATCCCAGTGAAATACGAAGATTTTTTATCGAGTTTCTTTCGGTATCTTCACCTTCTACAATCTGAAAAATATAAAAATTGTAATGGAAAGCTTTATACACATATACAGCAAACTTTTTAGTTCACCCTGATGAGTTACTGCATACAATTCACAAAAAAAAAGAGGTAAGATATTATGAAGACACTTATCTTAACTTTTCGGAGGTTAAAACTTGCCTAAGCCTTCAGAATTGGAAAACTCTAAATCTATAAGCCATTTTTCTTCGCTGATTCTGTTCATTTTTAAAGATTATGGAAGGTGAAGATATCAAAAAAATGTCAATAAAAACTGATTTTCCTCCAGAAAAAATTAGTTCAGTATGAAGAATTTATTGCCAGAAATATAAAACAAATTTTTGGCAGAAGTAGAAATCTCACTTTTACTATAATGAAATATCTAAAAATATTATTCTTTACAGCGTCTTTTTGTCTGTCCATCAACTCAAAATCTACCAAACGGATTTTCGTAAGATTTTCACCAATAAATGGAGTGATCAAGAAGGAGATTTGTGTGTATAATTCGGAAGGTTTTGCCATTAATAGTTTATATAATATCTGCATATATATTGCTACTTATACTCTTAAAAACACTAATACAATATACTAATAGTTTTAAAAATATACACAATTATTTGAGGTTACCACCTAACGTAATGATTTGATATGTAATTATTTTTAAAAAATAAACAAAAAGGCAATATATGCAGTAATATCCATTTTATAAACTTAGCCTTGGAGTTTTTTTATTTATTTTTCTAAAAGTGGGTCAATCTTCTATAATTTCATAAACTACACCTCACGATTTGATCTTCACAAAGTTTGTGAGATCAAATCGTTTATCAAATCAAATTACTACGGATCTTCATCAAGTAACGGCCGAGTCAATCAGAAAAAAAAATCTTCTATAAATTCAAATGACTAATAAGAAGTATTATTCTGTATGGTATTTTCTACAATTCAGTGAATTTTCTTCCTACAACTATTATTAAAATATTTTTATTTCATTTTGAATGACTTAAATCGTTTATGTTGCTTTATATCACCAGGAAGGGAATTGAATAATTTCGGTCCAATAAATAAGTAAGTTTCTTGAATAATACTATGCAGAAATGCAATGAAACACACCCAAAAAAAACGTTATCAATTTTGTAACACAAAAACTAAACTGGGGGTTGTAGAAAAAGAGAAATGGGAAATGTGGAGATAACACAAAAGCAATTACAAATTGAAGTTTGGCAACCAACCTACTTTATTTTCAGAAATAAGAAATCTCATCAATTTTGTTAATTCATCTTTATGGTACTTACTCAAGTTACTGATTCTTTCAGCCTTTTTGCTTGCTAGTTCTTCTGGCGTGATCTGTTCTCCTGTGACGGCTGTGATGGCATCAATCATTCGCTGATAATTTTCTTTGTCTACATAAAAACCAGTGCCTGAACGGGCGGCGTCTAAATCTTTTTGTAAGCGATCTATCTCCTTAACCAATCCATCAATCATTTCATGTTTTGTGAGTTTTTCGTTAATGATTGGTGTATTTTTAATGTCCCTCGCTCTAGTCGCATACTCCAGGGTACTGGTAGTCTCTTCATGGGATGTGTGTGCTGGAGAGATAGTTGCGATAATGACTGTTTTTGTGTGACCTCCTAAACTGTCTTGCAAAATTCGAGTCAGTTTTGAGTCTCTGTAAGGTACGTGCTTTTGGTTCTTGTCCACAAGGGCATGAATGACTCTGCCCAAAGTGAGTAGCGATCTATAAATTAATAAGTTAAATCAACTATACGATATTTATTTATATAATCACATTCGGTATGAAACCAGCAATTTCATTATAACTTACTAACACAATATCAAACTGTTGTCTAGCAGTTTTGAAAACTTTTCATATTGAGAATAAAATTGATTCTTATTAGAGAACAGATCAAGGCAGAGAACAGATTGAAAATTCAT
>WOGO01000119.1:0-30638 GCA_015342085.1 Leptinotarsa defecta
AGTGAAAAAGGTTACGCTGCCGTTATTTATTTTCGATATCTAAGTAAAAACGGCATTAAGGTAACTCTCGTGTGTGCAAAATTCAAAATAGCACCACTTAAACGATTATCGCTTCCTCGCCTTGAACTATGGCCTGCAGTGCTACAGTGCTGCTAGCTAGATTAACCAGCTTTATTCTAAAAACATATTCCTCCAAACTCCATTTTAACAAATTCACAGCGTAGTCTGATTCTACAACTGTCTTGGATTGGGTTGAATCATCCCCACATCGCTGGAAAACCTTCGTTTCAAATCGAGTGTCCTTCATCCAAGATGAAATTCTTCCATCTTCTTGGCGACATGTCCGCTCCGAAGATAATCCGGCGGATCCTGGCTACAGAGGATTGCTGTCATCTCAGCTTCTTGGCTGTTCCTTATGTTGGGTGGGGCCGATTTTCTTACAACAAAATGAAGAAACTTGGCCACATAGTATTTCAGATCATAATTCTTCCCAAGTTGGTGATGAAGAACGAGCTATTTATTTATTAGCTCTCACTTCATCTAATTATTTCAATGAACTTTTGCAGAATTTTTCGAGTTTATCTAAAATGCAGATCATTATTGCTCATTTTTTGCGATTTATTCATAATTTCAAATACCGTAATTCACCTGAAAACCAAAAATCAAACCATTTTTCTAATTTCGAGTGCAAACCCGTTTCAAAAGCTTTAAGAAAACTCAACCCCTTTCTTGGAGAAGATGGTATTCTCAGGGTGGGCCATCGTTTGTTATTCTCTGGATTGTCGTATGACAAGAAACATCCTGCTCTTCTTCCCAACAAACACCGTTTAACATATCTAATTATTGAGGACACACACAAAAATATCTCCATCCAGGGCCGCAAACACTTCAATTTCTTTTAGCCCAAAAGTTTTGGATTTTGTGGCAATCTGTCACTGTCTAAGCAAATGCCTTACTTATTTTGAAATGAATCCAACTCCTCTTCAACCTTTCATGGAGAATTTACCATCTTTTAGGATCAACCAAGTTAAGCCATTCTCCATCGTTGGTGTAGATTATGAGGGGCCCTTTTCAATTGTTTTTAGTGAAGCACGTGGCGCCAGATCAATGAAAGCTTATATATGCCTGTTTCTTTGTGCTACCACAAAAGCTTTACACTTAGAGGTCACGTCAAATCTTACTACAGAAACTTTCATCGCCGCTCTTCGACGTTTAGTAGCTGGACGAGGGCGCTGTAGTCAGTTATTTTCTGATAATGGAACTGCATTTGTTGGAGCTTATAGGGAGCTCAATAGACTTATGGAACAAGCCGCTTCAACTGAGCGCATCGAATGGTTATTTAACCCCCCGTCAGCACCTCATTTTGGCGGGCTTTTTAAGGCTGGCATCAAATCAGTGAAAAACTACCTTATTCGAACTATTGGTTTCCAAATATTGAGTTATGAAGAGTTCTACACCATTCTGTGTCAAGTTGAGGCTATTCTAAATTCACGTCCTCTTTGTCCTCTCAGTAATGACCCAAACGATTTATTCGTTTTGACCCCGGGTCATTTTCTGACTCAGGAACCGCTTAATACTATTCCCGACCCAGACTTATCGGCTGTGTCTCTTAATCATCTTAGTAGATGGCAGTTAGTGCAGCGCCTCACACGTGATATTTGGAAGCGCTGGCATGACTCTTATTTGAATACGTTGCAACAACGAAATAAGTGGTTGTCACAATGTCAGTCGGGATACCTTAGTTTTAATAAAAAATTAATTAGTTCCACCTCTTGAGTGGAAAATTGGTAGAATTGTAGAACTTTATCCAGGACACGATGGCGTTGCGCGTGTAGCTATGATAAAGACTAACACGGGTTTATTGAAAAGGCCACTGGTGAAGCTATGCCCTTTGCCTGTGGTTTCTACATCGGACGAGATGTAAAATACTTCTCGTATTTTAGGTGGGCGGAATGTTAATATTTCGCTCATATGTATATAAAGTCAATATCTGGGGAAAAATATATATTACTATTTTTCAAGAATCATTTTCTTTATTTCGTTTCTTTATACAATAATTTCATTTCAAATTTTACTGGTCTAATCTGCTGCGATACCTTTCAAACAAAAAAAAGCACGATAAAAACTGGTACAGAAAAACAAAGTCCTTATCTCATTGACTTGGCAGAGACAAAACTGTGAACGACGGGTCAACATATCTTCAATATTCAAAATTCCCCAAAATCCTCAGTCGATCGAAAACCAATAAAATATTATTAAACTTGTGTTGTGCATTACCTACTTGACCGTAAAAAAGCCCTGGATTAGAAATTCGTCGTCGCCCAGGGATCCGCCCAGAAGAAAGGTAAGGTGAATAATTCTGAAACCAGTTTCCCTTTTCTAATATTAATCGGTCAAATCGAGGTTGGTTTAAGGGTTGAAACCCTTGGATCAATCACTGATGAAATACTGTTTTTAACGAGTTTAACATCAAAAACTATGGATGTTTTTTTAAAAAAAAAATTGAAATGGTTGAATTTACGACAGCTTTACGAGCCTCCTCCGATTCTGCTTACCGAGTTTCCAGATTGATCGGATCAGAGATGAATCACGTCTCTTCTGTAGTTCAGGGAAAATTGCGTGGATATGGCAACCTTGAAATTACCTAACTGTAACCTAGCAACCGTTGTAATCATTACAAACCATAACAAAATGAAACCGAATGGAAATTCAAAATTTTGAAGTTGGTTCTGGTCATTTTTTCACTGTCCAAATTCAAAATGAGTGTATTGGAAATGTAGAATGACAAAAAATCAGAGCTGTTCGGAAAGTAATTCTCCGAATGAGTTGTCAAATCTTGGTGCTAAGAGAAGTGAAAATATACCAGAAGACATCAATGAAGATAATACAAACAGAATATCTTGGACGCCCCAAACAGGCCGAGCGTCTTCCCAAACGACGCTATCGACCACTGAAGGTGAGTAATTGGTCGAAACAGATTTTTTGGATATACGTTGTACGGGTCATCTTCTAATTTCCTGACACAAAAAAAAGTTCGATCGTATCTTTGTCATAAAAACACTGATTCCCCCAAAAATTGCTTTCATTTAATATTTTTATAAGTAGGTGGGTCAAGTTCATCGAGTTCTTTAGGCTGGAGTGACGAGTATGAAGGATCCACTACAAAAAAAGTTTTTGAGGAATTGAAGAGAATGGATAGGGTGTTGAGAGGAGTAGAAACTGTACCACCACATTATGATGTAGACGAGTATGAGCAGTGGATGAACAAATTTCCCAACTTAAGGTCAGTAAAGTAATTTCGCGGGTGATTAGTGAAATATATTCTCAAGTTTCTGGGTTGAACCGCGTTTGATTCATTTTCAATTGACACGAGTACATGACGCATCATACAACAGAAATTATTCTTCAATTTTGAGTTTTTGGTTCCGTGCTTGATTTAGTGTTTTATCCGTGCACAGAACTATAATAGTTCTGTGTAACCGTGCTGAGGTTGACGTAAAAAGAAAGTGACTAATGACAGGCATTTTGAAATGTTCGTGTTTCTTTCAGTTTTGTGTTTTTATTTTTGGTAGTTATCGAGGTCACAGAATAGTAAGCAATACTATTATGTGTCGAGGCTTTGGCCCAACCGAACTCGAATCGAAAAGGCTTTTCATTTCAAAACTAGAAGAACAGAGTTTCCATTGGGAAATAGAAGCTTCATTGACAATTCTCACATGATTATTATATAAACAACACCAATAACTAGCCTTTATTTTACTATTATATTTATCTACATCTCAGCCCAGTAGGAGTAAGAGTTCATTGTTACAGTTACAACAATTACTTGGAACTGTGGTGTATAAATCAAGTAATTTCTGTGAAATTCAATTCAACACTAACAAGTACAATATACTAACCACACTTATACGTTTTCAGCCTGTACATAATGTTTATTCAATTTCCAGCATATTTGACTCCAATAAAACACCAGTAAATTCTACACAGAACATTACTGAGAAGCTGGGAAATGAAATAAACATTTCTTCTGTATTTGGACCGTCCGTCATCTCAAGTAGAAACTGTGATATAAATTCCTCAAACAAAAACAATCCCAGGAAGAAACTTACACCCATGAGAGCTTCTGAAATCTCTCCCAGTATATTACTCAATCAAAGGGGAGCTAACATTACCAGAAAAAAATCCTCGGAAGAGTGCAGACACAAGAACAAAAGTATCTTCACAGTATTCAATAAAATGAAGAGTTGGGACTCTGAGAAATATCTGAAGATATCTTCGATCAGTAGAAAACACTCGTCAAAATCATTGCTGAGCCGGCAAGTATCCAAAGAATATCAAGAATCCTCGTTGGAGTTTGGTTCGTTACCGTTTATAGAAGTAGAAGAACCGCCATCTGTGAAATCATCTCGACACTACAATAAACAGTCGGCAACTAGTCGGAAGAATCCTACTGGTGATTTAGTTTTACCTCCTATAGATGTCGGTGATCATTTCAGGTCGATTTCTGCCACTCCGAGGCAACCTGTCAAAACTTTTTCGGCTCTGTCAGTGAATTCCAATATTTTGGTAGAAAGAAAAAAAGTGAAGAGGAAATCGTTGAATGTATTTTTGGAAACGCCCGTGAGCAGCGACGTGAAAAGAAATAATTTCTTTCGTTGAAAGGTACAATATATTATGGTTGATTTGTATTTGGTTTTTTATTTAACCTTTCATTAGGTTGTATCAGAAGCTTTGTCTTATGGTTTCGTTGCTAAGTTCATTCACCTACTGGAACAATGTTTCTTCTTGTTTATTTTTTTGGTCTGCTTCATGAGCAATTTGCCAGTCTTAGAACAATATGCATCTCACTATCTAACAGCTCTCTTTGACTCCTTGCATCTTCTAGAAAATGTTTATCAACTTGAAGTGAAAGTGCTAGGGATCTTTCTAGACCTCGGCAAGGCTTCTGATCAGGTTAAAAGCTACCTACTCCTTATAAATTGGAAGAGCAATATCCTGGCAGGGGTTTGAGAGTTGTCTGAATAACCAAGTGAACTATTTTGAAATCGATAATGAAATATTGCAGAGACTTCACTGCCCAACTGGTGTTCTTCAGGGATCCACATTGAGACCAGTTCAGTATGTAGTATACGTCAATGATTTTGTCGACAAATAATGTATAATGTATGGTGATTTTTCCCTTTCTGACATTCCTAACAACTAACATTGTGAAGTATACTTCAGTTGAAACCTGTCAAGGCTTCAACGCTGCAAGTGTCTCTACCAGAGTAACCATTCAATCATAAACGAGTCAACAAAATCCATCTTCATTCACTCCCATCTGCAAGGAACAAGTTGCCTCTATAAATATTATTTTGATCTTGTTAATTGGGTAGAATGAAATACATCTCAATCAATGAATAGTTTATTTATCACTCTTCAATGGGAAAATAGCGTGTGATGTGAGATTTTATTTATCCGGAATGATGAATTTTTCGAGAAAATCTAAATACATCCCAGTATAAACATATAATCTATTTACACCGAACTAACATATCGAACATTCAGAGATCAGCTGACATGTCATCTAGTTAGGAGAAAGTTATCGCAACTGTGCCAAAAATCAAATAATTATCACTCTGAAGTCATGATGCTTTCTGTATCATCATTATAAACAAGAAGAATATTGTTTAAAACCATGAAAATGAAAAGGTCCTAAAAGCAAATGTTTATTTTTAACCGATTATTTAAAAAAGATCATTCATTCGAACGACAAATGAACAACTTATTCCTGACCAGATGCATGACTGATTGGTCTCTTGGCCGAATTAAATCTACACCAGGCAGATTTTCAAATGAACTGCCTTCAATCAACGAATTGAGTTTGAAACGAATGAAGCTTAGTCTTATTCTAAAAATATGAACAAGACACACGTGAGATTGTAGTGTTCCATAATTAAAAATATTAATTTTCATCGGCCAGAGATGGGTTTTACATTCTACCGGTGCATTTTTAGTTCTTATGTTGAGTTGAACAAAGTTGTTTGAAATTACTGCAAAATATTATATTTAATTCAGCCATCTGTTCCTCCAGTTCAAGATTTGAATGGTAACTGTTTTCAGAATTTTTCCTGGTGACAGTAACTTAGTAAAACCCTTTTCAAAAATAATATTGAATTTCCTGCGTGCGGTGAAGCGGTGAATGACTTTTTGAAGTCTAGTTTTTGAACAATGCTGGTCAATTTTACCGTAGGGAGGACCACCTGAAGGGCGAGAGCATAAGATAACATTCAAACAGCTATTTAATTGCCTGAGAGATGAATTTTTGACTTTGGCTTGTTTGAGGAATTTTGAGTTCGTTTTGCGAGGTTTTGGCATGAATAAGATGTCAATAACAAGCCATTGCTCAGGACGTCTTTGTTTTGTGAGTAGCTCTGATCAAAATTTCTAAATATCCTTGCCAATATTACCAGGGTTTTATCCCAACACCGGTTCACGAGCAACACAGCAACCTCTCGCGGTAAAAATTTCTATGGTTGCCTACTTTGGACATAGAACAGTTGATTTTAAAAAATCCAGCATTACTTTAAGCTCAGATCATTTATAGAGAGCTGGAGGAAGGGCAACATAACGAAACTCAAAATATTCCAGTGGTTTGTGTTTGCTTATAGTTATTCTAGCGACATTTGGATAAACTATTTCGACTATATTTACTTTCCGAAATTCCAAAGATGGTTTCGATTCAAATAACGGTGCTGTACTGATTATATTAGACACATAACAGTTGGAAACTCTTCATTTTATATTTAACTTTTCGAGTGATGGAAATTTTTAGGAACTATAACTAAATATATACATATCACAATTTGGAATTGAATTGTTTTGAAGCCTCAGATCTGTGGAAACTGTTGAAACGCTCTTCTAGGTTTGACTCAATAATAGTAGTTCTTCATTGATTGGGTACTTTGATATCCACTGAAAGATTGAAACAAATGCAAATTGAACCTTTAGGATTTGTGATGGAAGGTTACACCAGTTTCCAAAAATGCCTTGACCTCCATTTGAATTTAACAAATATGTACAATTTCATTTCAAGAACAACAAATGCCCAATCAAGGTTGTTATCGACAAAATTTTCGTAAGTCTATCCACACAGTAGTTATTTTTGATTACTCCCTTCTTATACTTTCTATAAAAGATGATATTTTTCAAAAAATTGTCTATATATCCATATCTATTCAAGGATTATGCCAGGGTTTCACACGATAAACCCTGGGTACTCACAATCGGGAGCATAGACACAAAACACTTTGCGAGCTCTTAAACTTAAAACGTAAGTTCATTTCTATTGGTTGGAGCAATTTGTCGGAAATTTTCTGTCGAATCAAAGAACTTGCCCCTTTGCAGAAAAGACATTCTTTTGGCGGCACATGCATTTTGAGGGAATAAGTGTCTATGTCCTATGTTCTGTGTTGGAAGAAGTGTTCAATGCCATTTTATAGGCTCATGTACTGTTTTTTTCTTCATTTATATCTTATATATCAATCACCAGAATTTGAATATTTTTGAACCAATTTTCTCAATTATAATCCCCTGCTGCTGATTCAATATGTAGATCAACTTTATGTACCGCATAGGTTACTTCCAATAATGGTTTTCAAAAGTTGGACAGATCAATGAAAAGTGGATACCATCCAGGTTGTTTCCCTTCTCTTCGAAACGCAAACGACATTGTTTTATTTTATACTGAGGATGGTGACAAAGCGATGGGCCAAGAATACTTTTTTCGATCACAACTGATTCAATTGACCTTATACTACTGAATCCATACTTGTTCATTTATCTTGAAGAATCCAGGTATTTCATTGAGGATTATTTTTTTAATAATTATATTTTTTATTTAACAATTACACTATTACGGTTCTGTGGATTTATTTATGTGACTTCTGTGACTGTGTCTAAAGTTACTGTAACGAGCTATTCTGTGTTTCAAGTTCGTGATCATATTATCCAGAATGAGAAAGTAATTCACTTGATCAGGCATTCTTATAATAAAAAATGATTCCAATAAGTAATATAAACAAACATTGAAATGACATAAAGTTCCCCAAATACCCACCTCTGATATATTTCTACAGCATCTAGTTCATATATAAAAAGCTCTTTTTTTACTTATTTACAAAAAGCACATCTTTTTTCAACAATCGCCCATTAAAAAATTGATTTTTACATAAGGTATATATTACAAAATGTGTGTAGTAAGTGTCTTTTTCATCGATGTTTAAAATATCAACGTTTTTTAGTGTAAATTCTCGCCATGAAGATAAAGCACTAGGAAGTTTTTCAATTCAATCATAGAAATGTAACGCTTTCACAGATTTCATAGTAAACACCCACAATTTAATTCATAACACAGAGAATATAAGACCTTACTTTATGAATAGTTCCAGCAGTATTTGCTTGTTCAATGAAAGATCGGGAGCTCAAAAAGTAATGCATTAGAAATACTAAGTGTATTCCAAGGTTATTATACCGATATAGCGGAGTACGCTAAAAATTCCCTAAGTAGAACGAAGTTAGTTGTGAGAAGAAGAAGTACGGTTAATACCAAAAAAAATTGTAAAAATGATATACGATTTTAATAATAATAATAATTGATGTTGAAGGAAGGAAATAAATCTGTATAAATGATTAAAGTATAATTTATAAAACAACACCATCATGAGCCTTGGCTAAAAAGTTCTGGTGCTTTTAATCGCTATCTAGCTTTCAACTTGTTTATCCTTGTTGCATTAAGGAAAGTAATCAAAATGAATAATTTTTTTCCTTAGTTTCCATAACAGAAACACTAAATCATGAAAGTAACTGATTATTTCTTCATTTTAACCACGACTCAGTTTATCCACATTGACTGCGAATACTGCCGACTTGATTCAACCACTCTACAACTACATAACAATATAACTCGAGATAAATCAATTCTCTTCGAAAAAACCAACAAAGTCAATATAGACACGCAATATGTACAAAAAAACAACTACTGTATTCATACAATCAATCGCACAATATAACTAAACATATCAAAAAATTGGAACAAGGGTATGGAATGGTGGGTATAACTTCTCTGGACTCTGTTCCTTATATAATTTTTATATATAAGAGTAAGGTCCATCTGTGAGAGCGCTACATAACAATAGTCAAGAGTTCTCGTCCTTGTTGGTTCCTCCACCTCCTGTGCCACTGCCTTGGCCCGTTGCTGTTTTTCCCCTCACTTGCTTGTACTCTAGACCAGGATCAAACTGCATCAGAACGAATACCTGAAAAATGACAAACATTTCGTCTATGAACCAACATACCCAATATTAATCCCGATTTCATTTTATGTCGTTGTGATATCTGATTTTCCATACCAAATAGACGGTTATGATCCGTTTCTTATTATGGTAAACTCTCCAACGGAACGTATCGATCGCTTTCGGTTACAATACGAAGCACCTTGTTCTGCATTCTCTCAAGCCTCGCTAATGAGGTGTCCTTGAGGCTGGAGAACACGGGACAAGCGTACAGCATAGTTGGCCTGGAAATTCGTTCATATATAAGGAGCTTGTTGTCAACATTTGGAATTTCTTGCAACGAGAGGGTAGTTGCGTTTAATTGCCGCTCCCGCTCTCTGAATTGCCAAACTTGAGTGCTCTTGACAATTCAAGCGCTTATCTAGGATAACTTCTAGGTATTTCGCTCTTCTCTGTTTGTCCGGAGTAGAACTGACTACTATCGCTGCCAGGCGCCTTGTGTAAAGGCAGACGTTTCATTGTGTCTCTCAATTCCTTGAAGTCGTTGAGGAGTTTTGCTAGATCATCGCGGTTCAGGCGTGGAGGGATAAAGACACAATTCAAAATACAAAAACCACGTTATACACTGTTGAATGTGGAACGAAACCTCACCTGGTCTGTAGGCAGCAGCTGAAAGTCATCCGGCGGATTTGTTATCACGTATCTTTTGCTGCTCGCATCGCATGACGAGCTAGTGTCCCTAAATCTATAAAGTCCAATGCACAGCATACCAAACTGTTTGAGAGCAGCAACGAAAAGATCACCATACTTTCCTGTTTCTCCAAATTGCGCCAAAGGCCCGTCGTACAGGGAAATTTGACCTACTCGACACCTGTCCCTGTTGGATAAACTGTCTGCCGTGCTATAAAGAAAAAACATCGGATTACTTGATATAGTCGATTGTGATATATTACTAGAGATGTACTGATAACAAATGTACCTGTAGCCTCCCCGTAATCCAGCTCCTTCTGCAAGGATCAGTTCTAATTCTGGTGTAGCACCTCCGGTTATCAAAGACCGAATCAATGTTAAGGCATTCTGATTGAAGTAGGTCTGAAAATATTTTCAAAAATGTATTTCAAGTAGCAAATAGTAAGTATATTTGCTCAAGTTAATTCTTAAAGTGAAGTGGTAAAAGTGAGACACGAGTTTTACAACTTTTAATTTGAAACACCGAACAGAAATAAATAACTTTTTTTTTTTCGTAAAGTTTCAGTACAGCACCAACCTTTACATTTATCAATATTTGTTTGATACCATATTTACTGAGCTTTTGGTTTTTCAAAATTTGTTTACCTAGCAGTGTATATTAATAATTTACCGCAGAATCAATTCACCCTCAACTAGATTTACTCTCGTGAGTAAAATATCTGATTGAGGTTGGATTTCAAGTTGCTTTTAAGGTATATTTGAAAACTGAACGTAGGGTAAATCTTATCTTGTTGAGTTACTCACAGTGGACATTAGCGAATCCAATACACTAACGGCGAAAGCTGTTCCACAGGCAAAAGGTTGAGTCAAATAAAGTTCCGTGTCTGGATCATCATCGTCGTCTTGGTCCAAAAACTGAACGTTACTGTCATTCACTAATTCTGAAAAAATAGTTCACATGTTGGTATTTGCAATGGCAGTCATACTGATTCATAAATATTGACATGATGATTGATACACTTTTGGCTTACCTGTAATCATCGGTACGTTGGCCCCATAAACGGACCCCCTTCGCTGAAGGATTATAGGGCTTCCAACAGGTGTGCCGGCCTCTTTGGCCCCGTTGGCTTGACTAAGGACGCCTATCGTATCATCGAATGTCATCGCTTTTATGTTGAGAGATGCCAAGATCGCCTCTTTGTCCGCCAATGTGGGGTCGTCATTGCTCGGTACTTTTGCTGACAGAATACAGCACATATCACAAAGGTTGACGTTCACAGCTCGAAGATCTGCTCTGCTCAGTGGAGAACCCTGAAATTTATTTAGAATGAATGTAAAACAGAAAACGTGATCAGAAAGTGGATATTCAAGGTCAAATGTTATTTGAAATTAATCGTATAACAACTGAAGAGTCGATAGTTTCAACATTACGAAAACAAACCTTTTACTTTCAGATCAACTTTCATCTAAGCACATTCAACCATTTTGTTGATGCTCCAAACTACCAGTTGAGAACTAGATGATATTAAAACAAACTATTATCATTATATCTAAATTCTCAAGGTATATATTTGAATGTTCGTAATCGCTATAAATTACGTTAGTGCATTTATATCTTGCCTCCCAATCAAAACTGATTTCGTGTAGCAGACTTGATGAAATATATGGTTAAGAAAGTCACAGAAATATTTATGGAAATATATACCAAAGAACATAATTTCACAGATTGGAAAACAACGGTACCAACATGTGGAAAGACATACAGAAAAATAAATTAATGATAACTGGTCCTTATCTTACTACTCTGAAAGTGTATAAAATGTTGAACTGCCACTTCAATTTCGTATTTATTCAGCATGTTTTTTCTCTCTTCATACTTACATTGAGCACAGATATTTTTGGCAGATTCTGCAACATTTTCCACTCCCTCCTAATATAATCTACGGATCCCACAATCACTACATGCTTCAGTTCATGATAGTGGAAGTTGCTAGCACGGAGCGGCATCACCAGGTTTCGCAATCCAATGAGAGGCGAATCAGGATCTGCGAAAAGGCACACAACTACGTGGCCGTTTAGAACCGTCATGGCGGCCTGATTCCTATCCTGGAATAGAACAAAAACCAGAATCAGATCAGATCTAAAACATGAAATAAAATAAACCGTTCCAAGTATCCGGGGCATTTTTGAAACCGAATGGCATATAGAAGTATTGGCAACGAATATTACTACACCAAAGGTTCCAAACGGTGCATCATAAGTACATAATGATTCAATAACGTTAACAATCTGTCAGTTTTTCAATTTGAGTCCACTGGTTTAGTAAACAATAGACCAAACGACTACTTTCCGAAGTATGGTTACAGATTGTTAAAATACCTAACACAGTGCAAATCCTAATGCTGTTAAAAAACAACAACCACAACAAACCACTGGAAGGAAAAATTGTCGAAATGCTATAGAAATTTTGAAAAAAAAACGATTATCGAATTTCATTGTTTACTTTATTGATTTACGAAAAAAATGTTGGTGCCCTTTCATGAAATGATAAAAAACAAATATCTGTTGAAGACAAGTAATCATAATTATAAAAAAGTGAACGAATAGCAGAGTTGATGTTATTTCGGTATGACTATACCGAACTATATAATACCAAGTATCGCTATAGGTCTATGAAGAATAATATATATCATTGGAAATAAAACAAGTCATATGAATTTTATTCGAGACAAACTGCATATTGAATTCTTACCAGTAAACACTCTTCTAAATTCCTTGCTGGTCCCCAGTGAAACATCCCTGTGCTGTCATACTTCATTTCAGTTTTTTCAAAGTCAAAATCTTTAGCTTGGTCGTCTGCTAAACCTACAGGCAGTGCGACCCCGTTGTTGTTTTGGTTCGTACCGCCACTGCCTCTACTCGTTGGCCTGTAAGTTCAATAAAAGACATTTTCCACTGCCGGAAAGATTAATATTATGCAAGTATACTGTAGCTACAATCGCAAAACTCTCAGTGATTTAATTACGGTAAGTACAGCACGAAACAGCAAGGAGAAATCATGACTGAGGCTGCTCGAAATTTCTGGGTTTTGAGCCCATCGGAAGAGTTGAAATAGTTTGCAAGTTGGAACCAGAAACTTCGAGATTACCCTCTCGGCAAACTCTATTAGGAATTTGAATTATATAAACAAACTTGCACTACTCATCTAGCTCATTCTCTATGCAGGTATAATTAAAATCAGTCTATATTATCTTGACTAATCGAAGATGACAATGGATACAAATGCTCACCATGAGAAACATTTTTCCAAAACAATGCAAAGCTTTAGCGGGTCATAATTATTCAGGTTTGTTGAACAAAAATATGACACATGCATGTATACATTGTATTTGACAGTTTTCAATATCATACTCGTATTGGTGTGATTACTATAGGTCTAAATGAAAAGACACATGACCTAGACTAGATCTCTTCTCACACTTATAGTTATAACACAACTAGACTTCAGAATTACCTTAAAGGGGTTATTGTATATCGACATGCATTCGAGAATAGAATGGAACAGGAAGGTTGTGTTTCTACTATGCGTATGTCTCAGTTTCACCACTAACACAAGGTATTTCGAAAGAGCCAAGTATGTATTTGGGGGTCTATCTAAATCATAAGACTAAATTGAGGACTTGACCTTAGTATACATCTATGAATCTATGAACCACAAATTGAGATTCTATATGGAGTTTGATAATACCATTAGCTGAATGCTTGGTGAAATTCGGATATCTCTTTTGCTCAAGGATCTTCGGCCCCAACAGATCAAGACAACAAAGAATGAGGAATGAATTGCCTGCCAATCTTTACAATTCTAGATCTATGAAGATACCAATCACAATTCCAGCTAGTCCATCATTCCAACCATTGATACGAATGGAATTTGATAGCAAAAACAAGCGAATTACTTGCTAAATAGTTTGCATCTAGATCTATGAAGATACTAGTCACAATTTCATCTAGTTCACAATTCCAACTGTTGATACGAATGGATAACAACAAACAAATTACTTGCTAAATAGTTTGCATTCTACTCTGTTCGATTTTCAGGTAAACCATCTTCATATACAATCGATAATGCCACAAATTACTATCTATTTAAATAAAATCTGAAACAGCTCATAATCAATGAATCTTCTGGTTCTGCCTGTATTTATTCTTGAAAATCTAACTTAGATTAGTGGTTCATAAGCTTTCCAACCTGTTTTCTAGTTAGAAGACCTACTGGGTTCAACCTATAATGACCAAAAGGGCAAGACAGCTTTCAAAAGATTAGCTGCCTGATCAGTTGTTTTATATTAATCATCAAAAGCCTATAAAAAAACAGAAACTTTCCCTTGTGTCTTATTATTCCCATTTATATACAACTGCCGAAACATATGTTTACCAAAGATCTGAAGATGATAATCTGATCTGAGGAGATGATCTGAAGATGAAGATTTGAAGTGAATTTTGGGTGACAACCAAGCATCAATTTCCTCTAAGAAGGTAAAAGTGGCAGGAACAATCACAAAATACAAACAATTTTCTTATCGCGTCGGTGTATCTCTTGGTATTGAAGGTTTACATCTCAGTGAAACGGACTTTCTTTGATCTTTTGTGTAAGTTGAGCTGCACTTTCACTACTGAGACATGCACATTGTATTGAAGCAAAATCAACCTGCTCGATTACTTTTTCATGGGTCAACACCGGGGCAAAACAAGTACATCAACGCTGCATAATGGGTTTATTCAACAGGAAATAGCTCATTTAACCCATGTAATGATTTAATAATGGATAACAAGTAAATACTGCGCCATAATACCATTGTATTGCGAAATCACTTCTTTAGATGAGCTATCAGCAGATAGCTGAGGCTGAGATTGCTTGGAAGAAATTTATTTAATTTCATTGGCAGCTGAAGCAAAATGAAGAGTGCTCTGCGCAGAAAAAGTGTCAAGCTGATGCTCCGGGTTTTCCATGTGCTACTCGATCATTCGCAATGGAAGAAGCATGGTATATACGAAGTCGATCCGAACAGCTAAATACAAAACTAATGTACCGGGTCTGATAAATTCACTAGTCACCATATAAAACCTCCTACATAAAAATAATGATTAGACCTCGTATGAATACTACGCCGCCCATGCCATACACAGAAACTGCCGACGTTCGGTAACTATTTAGTTTTCATGCCATTCGAATTGACTTCGTATATACTATACAAGGGGTATTGAAAAAGTGGCTGTGAAAGAATAAACAATTTTATTGGTATATACAGTGTGCTTCAAATTGAACTCCCATCAGAAGTCTGAGATGAAGTAGTTACATTTTAAATTCGAGTCAAATTGAAAATGTAGACGATTGAATGGATCGATTTTTCCACGTCATTATTGGAATAACTTCTGAAGCGTTCGGTATATTCTCAGGCGTTGAATAGATCCAATTTTCAACGAGATTTTTGGAATAACTTTTGATCCGCTCGGTATATACAGTTATAACCCTATATTTATTGGAAGTACTTTTTTGACAGAATCCAAATATGTTTTTCTCACCTAACTTCAATGAGCCACACTTCTACTGTATATCTTAGAATATTTTTAAAGAGCCACTGATATTTAAAACTTCACTTCTGCATCATCAAATATTTTGATGAAACTTCAATGTTTCACACACTGTATACATGAGATGATTGCGTTCATGAACAATGTTTTACTCGCTTCATATTTGAAGTACTGAAAGTCATTATCTCACAAAATTTTTATTATTATTGAGTTACTGATTCTAAGTGTGTTTTGCCATTACAAAACCAATATTTCGTTAATGTTTACAGTGTCGTCGTTAAACCGTAGAAATCTAACATGGATCGGGAGCTGAACTAAACTGTGCGGAAAAATTTACATTACGTCTACTTGCTTGGTCAAAACACATTATTTTTTCAAGCGAAGGTGTATGCAATCTTTCAGTGAGTGAAAGAAAGGTTCTGGCTTTCTACTCCTCCATCATTATACAATAAAGTGAGAATCTTCCAAATAAAGGAAGAAAGCAATGATTTCAGAATAAACTCTTCACAAAATTGTGTAGATCTTGTGAAGACGTAACTCTCTGACACAAACTGCAGTGTTTTCCACGAACACTGAAGAAATAAACAGTAATCAAATACACTGACACGGGTTATCTTCACTAGATTTTTATTTTCATTCAGTCATTCATTTTGCCATTTCGAAAACAATAATTCAGTGATCAGTTTTAATAGTTTGCAATAAAACCGTTGATTGCGATGTTGCCAGACTCTTTGAATTTCCCGCCAAAATATACATGAAAGTAACTGATTTTTTGGGGTTATAAAGGCAATTTATTATTATAATTTATAAAGGGAATTTATGAGGTACATTCCATAGACCACTAACAAACCCACACTACGTCCTTGAGGTACGGTTGAACAATCAAGCAAGGCAAGCAACAACACATAAATTTAGGTAAAAGTGTAAGTATTTGCTAAGCGTACATGAGTTTTTTCACTTCATAGGCTAGGTGATAGCCGGCGTAAGATGTCGCTTCTTGCTCCGGCTCTCTGAAAACAGCACACTGCTGATAGCACACCATAATCGCTCACAATATCGATAAAACAAAAGCAAATCTTCTCTACTAGAGTCGTAAAGTGGAATTCATATTGAAAAACATCCCTGACGACAATCATTGATATAAATATATGCAGATTTTTAAAAGTCACTCATTTACTTATACTTTGAAATGGCACTTATATGGTACAATGTTTATAGCTATGGGAAAAACAACACGAAAAGCAAAAATCTTGTAGAAATACATGAAGGAATGTATTATTAAAAAACAAAACTGAAACTTCAGTAACTGATGTATGAAAACTTACCGCCAGGTACCGTTATTTATCAGTGAGATTTAATATTCAGAGTCATATTCCTATTCTGATTTCTACTAGAGAATTATAATTCTCTAACAAATTTTTGAGTGACTCAGTTACTATCATTCAACATTCTATTCACAGGTGAAGGATTTCAAAACAGCTGATTTGAATAATATTTTTCATATTGCTAAGAATGGAAAAATAGTCATTCAATTCAAATTCATTTATCAATTTCAAACTATTAGTCCAAATAATGCATTTGGAAATTATTAAATGATGATTTGAATAAACATTCTCAGTTCAATAGTCCACTTCATTAATCATAATGGATTGTCAGATTACCAATCTCGAGCCAAGATCATTTAGATGAGTATTGATTTTGATACTCTACTCAATTTATTACCTACTTTCGAGAAACGACTCAACTCAACTTTTAAATTTCCGTTCAGATTTTCATATTCATTAAAATTTGATACTTTGTAGTGTTGTAAGCATCTCATGTTTTTCTTGACACTCGGTGGATCTCACAAAATTATTCAGAATGGCAGTTAGGAGCACTGTAACTTTTCCAACATAGAAAATGTTTTTTGATATTTTTATGTGGAAACAATTATTGAAAACATACTATAATTATGTGTTCCTGAGCCCACAAGGGTTTTTTAGGAATCAGTGGTACAAACGTGATAAAAATTATAAAAACGATATCAAATAAATTATTCATTGAAGAAACATAAGGTTTTGTAGAGCATTTGTCTGATATTTCATTTTCACCACTACTAAAATTCAATAGTAAAATGGATTAACGGGGTCTATCAGTCAAAAAATCAAAAATCAAAACTCTGCTCTACTTTGCCAAGCTTTCGCTTCTAGTGGGAAGCTTCTTCAGGGCCTATAATTTATTGAATTGTGTTTTTTGCCAATAAATAACATTACAAATCATACTTACAGTAAAACTGAGTAAAAAACAATAAATTGAACATATAAATCGACGAAAGAAAGTTAAACATTAATGGATTTTTTTTGGTTTGACAAATGTCATACCTTCACATAAATGTCATTTTTCAATGGTGTCATGATTTGATAATCGTTGACTCTAAAGGGAGAGTTGATTGATACAATTTTCATTATTATTATGTTTTTTGGTGAAGTTCCAATAAGTTACTGTATATACTGCTAAGATTATCAATGTCAGTTGCTAAGATTCTCAACTTTAAATAACAATGGGGTTCTTCGAAGAGATCGAACTCAAACACGATTTCCAGATCAGCAGAGCAATGAAGGAATGAAGGAATACAAACAAGAAACTGGCATCATATCGCAACAGAAGAATTTTCCTCCTTCGATGCAGAAAAAACAATGTGATACCTTCACATATAAAAAATAATATGAAAAATATAAATATCCCTTTCAATTCTACAAATGGTAAAAATTCTCATGACATTCATAATTTCATTGACAACTTGAAGAAAAAAGTATTGAATCTTGAAATTAAAGTCACACATAATGATTTGAAAAATTCAGAGAAACTTTCGGATAAACGAACAAAATTTGTAACAGAATCAATTCCTTTTAATATTTGCCTAGAATTTGAAAAACCACAAACTGTCAAATACAATAAAATTTTCAATGAAATAAAAAATAAAAATATCGATAAACTTCGTATACTCAAATGTAATTCAAAATCAGATATTAAAACTAAAGAAAATTGGATACAAAATTTATCATATATCATTATACCAGAAGATATAAAACATTTTTTCGCCTTAGGTTTCAATTTCAGCTTATCACCAACTACCAAAGAGGTGTATATACCAAATTTATTTTCAGATATTGAAAACCTGATAACTGGGTTTTGTGATAGCAAAAATAATCTTTTCAGAGCGAAAATAACAAATATTGTAACTAACTTTTTTCAGAAAGCTCATGATAATAAAAATTTTCTTAATTTCCTATTTTAAAAAAACAAAAAAAAATTGAAGAATCATCCAGAATTGATACTTACAAGATCTGATAAAGGCAACGTGACAGTGATTATTATTCTATATATTCTATTCTATATTATTCTATATTGAGGATTCTTTTGATTTTTCCGATTTTATGAATGAAAAATAATTATCTCCAGGTTATATTCAGATCATCCTAGATGTAATTTCACTATTATCAAAAAATGGAATGATATAAATAAAAAATGTTCAATAACCCAAAAAAATTATTGAAATAATTGATTTCATCTTCAATCCAAGTTATTTCTCTTTCAAAGGTAAATACTATAAAAAATTCTTGATACACCAACGGGATTTACTATTTCTCCTATTATAGCTCAATACGTAATGGACGATCTTTTTGAAAACATACTTCCTAAACTGAGTTTTGAAATTTCTCTTTTAAAGAAATACGTTGACGATGTCATTCGTGCAATACCTTATGACAAATCTCATGAAATTCTTGATGTCAATAGATATGATGAAAAATTGCAATTCACTATCGAAATAGAAAATAATCAGAGCCTTCATTTTCTTGATACAAGAGTTATCCGGAAAACTGATAATTCCTTGATAACTGATTGGTATGTCAAACCTACTAATTCAGGAAGATATATCAATTACTGTTCCTTTCATAAAAAATCAATTAAAATCAATTTAATACTGTGTTTGAAAAAAAGAATAGAAAAATTAGACATATTGTTCGAAAATTTCTCAATAAAATAATTTTCAATACTGGCAATAATACAAATTCCGATGTAATCAACAGATATTTATTTAATAATAGTTCACCTATTAATTTTTCTTATAAATCTATACCTAATCTTGGAAATTTATCTTCAAATGTCATAAAACTTTTTCATAATGAACAAAATATGCCAAATATATATTAAAACTATAAAAAATTTGAATACCAAATTGAAAGATGAAACGGATACTACAAAAAAGTCAAATGTAATTTATAACATTCCTTGTAACAATTGTAATTTGGATTATATTGAAACAACATCTAGAATTCTTAAAGATAGAATAACTTCACATAAAAGTGATATAAATCTTAATAAGAAATCATGTGCATTCGATAGAAAGAGGACATAAACCAAACTACTCAAATATCAAAGTTTTACATACAGAAAAAAATATTTCCAAACGCCCTTTCCTTGAAATGGTTGAAATTAATAAGTCTTCTGATTATATGAATAAGAGAACTGACATTGATAATCTCAGCAGTATATACAGTAACTTATTGGAACTACACCAAAAAACATAATGATAATAATGAAAATTGTATCATTAACTCTCCCTTCAGAGTCAAAGATTATCAAATCATCATGCCCATTGAAAAATAACATTTATATGAAGGTATGACATTTGTCAAACCAAAAAAATCCATTAATGTTCAACTTTCTTTCGTCGATTTATACGTTCAATTCATTGTTTTCTACTCATTTTTACCGTAAGTATGATTTGTAATGTTATTCATTGGCAAAAAACCACAACTTAATTAACTATAGGCCCTGAAGAAGATTCCCATTAGAAGCGAAAGCTTGGCAAAGTAGAGCAGAGTTTTGATTTTTAATTGTTTGGCTGAGAGACCCCGTTAATCCATTTTATTGTACATTTCTCCAGTCGCAAAATAAAATATTTAAACAAAATAAGTTTTCACGATATTTCAATTATCTTCGCATCATACACAAAATATCATTGGAAAATTCATTTCAATACCCCCAGTCCGACGTCTATTAATTATTACTATTTTTAACGCAATAAACAGTTTCGGCCGCCCCTTTTGAAGCTGTTTCTCAGAAGTCACAATTTTAATAGCTCGTTAGCGACGGCCTCAAGGGGCATAGCGGTTAGAAATATGGATGAATTGCAGTGTCACTTGTTCGAGACAACTATGTTGCTTTCTTTGATGTACCGGCATGTTTGCATTCTTGAAATTTTTAGACAATATCGAATGTACTATAAAAATATAGCAGCATCATTGTCTGGGATGGACAGAAAAAAAGAAAGGACAGAGGAAAAATGGAAAAATAAATTTAAACACAAATTTTACAAAAGTGTAATGAAGTCTCGATAAAAAATAAATATTTATAAGTTTTTATGATAAATATGACTAGTCTCGACGTATACGTGTGTGCGAATTATATAGTCTAGGCTTCTATTATTTTCGGTGAAGATTCTTCGGCGAAAAGTCGATGGGTTCCTCGCTTCCACCATCGTTGTTCTTTAGGTAGTATCGTTTTCACCACATATTTATATTCAATGGAAGGTGAATGTTCATGTAGTAATAGTCTCATGACCAAACCTGAAAATTACAAAATATATAGTTTTGCGAACACAGAAAGGCTCGACAAAAACAAATGGAAAATAAACACGACAGTGAAATTAATGAATTTTAATCTATTAACAACATCTGTTAGTTGTTAGTTAGTTACGAAAGCATTTACGAATTATATGTACTTCGGGTGACCGGTTGGAGTATGTTTTAAAACTATACAGAAAGAAAATGATGCATCATTTTGTTTAAGTTTTTCAAAAATGAAACATAATACTTGTTCACGGAAAAGATCAATCATCTCGGTAGATAATGAAAAACGAGTAGCAGCAATGTTTTCAGAGGTTTCTATGAGTACAAAAAAACAAATAGTGTCAACATATATTTTTAAGTTTGATATTGAAATTCATTGTCGTCACATTTTTCATTGCATTCAATTTAGTTCATATGGATCAATTCATTTTCATTATTGGGAAATTTATTTAGGAAACCGGTGAGCAAGCATGTGGATAGTTAAGAATTTTGAATGTAATAATACATTACTTACTAAAGTGTTCATAACTGAATTTGAATTGGTCACCACTATGTATTTATGACATTTTTACTAAAGTACCCTAAAAGTATTCTAAAATTACAACTATTAAACTAAACGCTTCCACACAGTGTGTATGAGATATCATCGAATTTTTTTATTCGTTTGAAAGACATATTGATGCCATTATGTGTGGATTATAATATCGTTCAAATGTCCGCCACAGCTTCTGTAGGTGGAACGCATCCGAAACGTCAAATTTTTCATGACTCTGGCGGCATGGGTTATGTTGGCTTTGATAACTGCTGTGGTTTGGGGCTTATTCGCATACACCTGCGACGTAGGAAAGCCTCACAAGAAAAGTCTAATGGGGTCAAATCGCACGATCTTGGTGGCCAGTTCACATCACCTTAACGTGAGATAACCATACCCTCAAATCGCTTGTGTAGAAGATCCGATGTGACATGAGCTGCGTGGCACGTAGCTCCGTCCTGTTGAAGATACATGTCGTTGGAGTCCAGATCATCGGGGCCTATAGTGCTCGCTGTTGACAATGGTGGCCTGGCCAACGTTGTTCTCAAAGATATATAGACCTATGAAGCCGTCAGCCCAAAATCCACACCAAACAGTGACTTTTTCGGGATGTATTGGACGCTCTTGGAACTCATGTGGATTGGTATCGTACCAAATTGAACAATTTTGTTTGTTCACGTACCTATTCATCCAGAAATGGAACTCATCGCTGTAGATGATTTTTCGATGAAACTTGGGGTCAGTTGCCAACTGCTTCAGAGCCCATTCAGCGAACACACGTCGTTGTCTATGGTCGTTTACTTTCAATTCCTGGATCAGTTAAATTTTGTACAGGTGCAGGCCCAAGTCACGACGCAAAATTGGCTAAGTTGTGGTCTACGAAAGGCCGAGTTCTTGTGAGCGACGCGAAATCGACTGCATCAAATTCTCCTGCACACTCTCACAGACAGCGGCGACGTTTCCCACAGATTTTGCGTTTTGTTAACGTACGGGTGTTGGTCGATCGTTTACTGAACCAGATTACTCAAACTTATCCACCACATTGCGAATAGTCCTCTCGGCGGAAAATATGATGGAAGTTTTTTTATTTTTACTACTTGGTAGCCTCATGGCCTCATTGCGTTCATTCGCCATCTTTTTCACTTATTTCAACAATCTTGTTTCCTTGAACAGCATAAAATATGACGAGCTGTCTATGTTGCTGCATTTCCCGCAGCTAAGGTCTCCGTAAATCCCTATTTTGTTCAGGTGTTCTCTCAATGGGCAGTGTCCATTGTTAATCTTCAGAGCGGAATAAGTGGATCACGAATTTTATGGTTGGTTTTTGATGATGCAAGGAATGTAGAATTCATGAAGCATTTTGAACAATCATTCGGCTGACTTCGACCTCATTGGTAGGCCTGAGTTTTCTGACCCACCCTCACTGATTTTTTTCTCTAGGGTTATTTGAAGAATTAATTAATTTATAAGGAACACTTTGCCGCACAATAAAAAATAACTGAATAAAAATAGTTTGAAAAACTAAAAAACACGCTTGAAGAATATTGAACTAAAAAGTTAAAAATAATTTTTTTGCAAATAAGCTCAAAACAATAACTAACGAAAGATAATAGTATTATTGTGAAAAAAGCGACGGGTGCTTGATATATAAAAAATATGGCACAAAGTGCCCATGCTTTTTTCACAATAATACTAATATTTTTCGTTCGTTATTGTTTTAAGCTTATTTAAAAAGAATATTTATGACTTTTTAATTCCATATTTTTTAAAAGCATGTTTTTTAGTTTTTTATGCTATAAAAATAAACTATATTTATTTCATCTAAACTTTGGGATCAATTAGCCGTATATTGTTCAGAAAAATGATCATTGATATTTTCTGATTCCGGAGAGGGAGCCTGAAAATCAGCTATCAAGCCCAAGGCAGCAGGCGCGCAAAGGAGGGTTACAAATAAGGTAGCAGGCGCGCTTGTTAATAAAAAATACTTTTTTCAAATGAAGAAACACATGTAAAGTGAGTTCGAATGATATTAAGGAGCTTACGTACAGCGCCATCAGCCCGTGAATATGTCAAGCAATAATGTCGATAATTCTGTCAAATACAGATCCCGAGCTTGAGAGTTACAAACAAACAAACATATATACATACATACAGGTGAAGCTAACAAAAACGTATTAAAAATAAGGGATGCTGTCGGTGGCAGGGACCGTGCTGAAAAATGTTCGTTTTGGTCAATGGGTACAAACATGTATCAAAAAAGCGCTGGCATCTTTCAATAAAGTTGAAATCCGTCACATGCTTTCATTATTGAAATATGAGAGACATTTCATTCAAAATTTTGAAAATGTGTGGCTCATTTGTTTTATGTTTTTCGCCAAGATATCTCGAATAATTGAAAAGTTAGCACCATTTGCACCAGCCTGTATATTCAATTCAGAATAATAAAAATAGCAAATCTATTTAAAGAACGGTTAAAAAATGCCACCTACTGATAGAAGACGTTAGATCGTAAAGTAATTGTCAATCTGAGAAGTTTTAGTAGTTTTATAAATATAGAATAGTTTCGGAATGAAATAATACATGTGATTTATACCAGGCTCAGATTAAAAACCATCTGAATCCACTAAGTGCATTCTGACTAATGAAATGTGCATTTTTCAATGGCGACAAATTGATGCTTACTTGGGGTACCTGGCTTCGCTCAGGGAGTTGATGACATTGTGGGGTATTTGGAATAGAATGATAAACTTTTAAATCATAAGAGGTCCACAGATCTTGCTTTATAAACCAATGGGTAGCTGCGCCCATTCAAAAAATGCTTTGAATGATCCAGAATTTACCGAAATATTCCACAACATTCGATACTGTTCTGGAATGTTCCACCAATATCTCGGATGAACAGTGATATTCCTGAACGTTACCGACCGTTCCACAAGATTCCGAATGTTCTGGGCTGTTGTGGAATGCTCTCAAATACTCTCGGGTATTCTGGACGGTTGTATAAATTTCAAGAGGACATAAATCTTCTTCTTCGTATACCTTTGAAAGCACACCTTTCAGGTAAAAACAACGTAAACCTTCTATATGAATAGGTTATCACACCACTCTTTATTGTCGAACGTACAGTGAATACCATATGAGGTACAAATTCGGTTGGAAAAGTTGCCCATTTTGGAGCTTATTCAGATGATTTTTAAAATTTACACTAACTAGATGATTATGGTGATACACCAGGGAAGTTTTCGTCAAAAAAGGTAACATATACCGACGAAACATCAAGTGAAAAATATGTAAATGCCATTTTGTACAGTTCCAAAAAGTGGCGATGAAAAGGTGTTTTCAATATCTTCTTGAATCAAAATTGTTTTTTTCCGAATAATTTCGAAAATAATCAGAGTTTCATAAATTATAAAATGTCATTTATATAGTGTCATACATGAAGTTCGCGACATATGGAAGTTTTTTTTCATAATAGACAATGATAATTTGATTTCGCAGAAAAAACAGCCTCTTTTCTTTTATCATGTGCTACTTCTAAACCTGTCAAATTTGACATTTTTTCGAAAATTCTCAAAAATTCATTATTTTTGGAAATTTAGAAAAATGACTTCAATTTCATACCCTTGCTCGAAATTTCGACTCTCCACTGTCACTTCGACTTTTTTCCAATTTTTTTAATTTTTCGAATCTTTCGCTCCATCCATTTGAACGGAACATGATTCAAATTTTATAATTTTGATGAATACGAGACTTCAATGTCATATTTTGCTCAGAAAATATTCGCATGGCCTGTTACCAGAAAAAGAAATAAATACACCCCCACAAATTCGTCTTTGTTGTTGCAAAGTTCATTCAGTTTTTCATTTCATTGTGAAACTGATTCGGATATTCAATGTATGGACGTTAATATGTCAGTAATCAAATAAACATATTTCTCTTCATTCTTAATAAACCCGTATTCCTTTTTTAGCAGATTTGTATCCCATTAGCTACAGATGAGTTAGAAAAATTTTGATGAAGTTTACACCTGTTGGATGTAAACTATTAGATGTAGTTATCTAGCAAACAATAAAGTTTCTTGAATTGACTTCATAAATCTTATATTCTTTATTTTCACAATTAGATGTGTAAATAACATTTTACCAAAATAACTATATCCAAATTCACAACAAAACATCATAACATTCATTAATTTATTAATTAATTCATTTATTAATCTCAATAATCTTATAAAGAACTCGAATTCATCATTCAGTATGCTGTCCTTTTCATTCTATGCAAATTATAGTCCTTTCATTCACAGAATTTGTGAATTAAAAATGCCACAAATAGCATTTATAATAAATAGGGGATTTATGTTAGCACAATACTCCCGAATGGTATTCTCTAAATATTCTTTGTGCTTATACACGGCCTGTGCTAATACACTTTTTGTTTCAGATACCTCCATAAAAAATTCATCGGAGATAAGTCCGGTGATCTTGGTGGCCAATAATTTTCTCAATCTCGTCCTATCACTTTTCCATCTGACTGAGACACTGTTTCTACCGTTTGGTGGATCGGTGCCCCGTCAAGTTGATACCACAAATTTCGTGTAACACGAAGGCAGATCATCCAAAACTTCAGACAACTGATTCATAATGATATTTCTGTTCAGATTATCTCCAAAATATTATGGAAGAATCATTTGGATGAATATTTGTCACGGTATTCTATTACAAAATATGGATCATTGTTGGATCACCAGCGACAATTTTGGGAACTATCTATTCCATTCGACGTGAAACTTGTCTCATCTGTCCATAATATACTGTAAGTAAATGCAAAATTCTTCTTCCTGCCAATCCCTGTATCTTCACTAATACTCCTAATATTAGTTTTTCCGTTTTCAACAACGCTCAAACAAACATTGACTTGTTCTTATTCATTATACTTTATTGGATTATGTGGTTTTTTGAAATGATTGTCCACAGAGCCAGTTTCTTTGAATGCTTTCAAAATCCTTTCCACGGTACTAAAGTGAATATTTATTCCTGGATGCCGATGATGGAAAATACAAGCAACATCTCGATATGGCACATCCTCACCATATAAAAGAACGATGCCCACATTGTCTTATGTGGACAACATTGTACATAAAACTCACTTGTGAGTTATAAATATACGAAAATCTGTACACAAAACAATACAGATCATTAAACGCAATAATTTGACATTGACCGAAACTAAAAATTTATTTCAAAGCCTAGTAAGGGAAAATTTTATTTTGATTTGATCAGTTCCTGCTATTTTCTTCCCGACATGTTGCATTAGTCTTGTAATGTTTAAAACCACGAAATTTCGGTTGTTTGTAACTGAACCATTGGTCAGAAAAATAATCAAACTGAATAAAAGTCTATTAAAAAAAGGAATACGAGTGTAATAGGAATAAAGAGAAATACGTTTATTCGATTACTGGCATGTTAACGTCCATGCACTGACAATTTGAATCAGTTTAGCAATGAAATAAATTGGACGAACAACAAAGACGAGTTTCTGGGGGTGTATTTATTCCTTTTTCTGGTTAACAGGCCAATGCGGATATTTTCTGGGCAAGATATAATATCGAAGTCTCGAATTCATCAAAGTTATGAAATTTGAATTATGTTTCGTATGAATCGATATAGCGAAAGAGTCGAAAACTTGGAAAAAAAGTGACAGTAGAGTCCAAATTTCGAGCAAGGTTATGAAATTGGAAACTGGGCAACTTTTTCCTTTGGTATTTTTCGAAATTTATGAAATGAAACTGAATTTTTGAGGATTTAAAAAAAAAATGTCAAATTTGACCGGTTCAGAGTAGCTCATGACAAAACGGGTGATGCTGTTTTTTACAAATTTTCCAAGCACAAACTAATTGCCAAGTCTATTATATTTATTCATTATATATCATTATATCTATTAATAAAAAACACTTGTATACGTCGCGAACTTTATGTGTGACACTGTATATATAAGCTCCAAAATGGGCAACATTTTTTAAATTTAATGTATCTCTCACAATTTCCGATTCTCACAGGGGGCTCTCCTTATCTTCGACAGACAGTATATTGATTATCAATGTTGTGTTGAATTTTTGAATTTTTTCATGTATGAAACAAATAATTAGGTACGTGATCAAATGATTTATGACGGCATGTGCCTGATATTTGTTATATACATATGTAATGATGAAAAAAAAAGAAAGTAATACAAATTATGAAATTATGAAACAAATCATAGACTTATCAGTCAAAACATGTTTTACAACAAACATTTGAATGTTTCAGTGACCTGAAAGACTGCGAAGTTCTTGCTTTAAAAATTTCTCTAGACTGCATTTATTCCTGCATTTATTTATTTCAAATCATCCATAACTGAGTACATTCCTTTTTCTTGAATATGCACTTTCCAATTTTATTGATCGTAATGCCTATTTGAAACTTATTTCTTCAGACTTAGGTACATTGAAATTCTGAAATATATCCAATTATGCAATATATCTTGATATAACAAAAACGTTTTCAAATATTTATTAGGATATCCATATATTGGCTTTATTCTTTCTAGGGAAACAAACGAACCCTCTGATCTGGTATTCAACTACACTTTACATTGACCATCAAGAAATAGTTACATTAGTTAGTCATTTCGAAACTGGAAAGAACCTAACAAAGACAATTATTAAGAAGACACCAACTCACCTTTATTGGGTGCACTAGAAAATTCGCAGGTGAAATGACTAATACAAATGAAAAAAATTATCATCACTTTTACATAATTCATTTCGTCTCGGATAATCAAACCACACAACTTATCGAACTGTAGGTCTTGAGTCGAGTGAACCGAAATAAATTGTGGTTCTTGGAGGTTTTACGCCATTGCCATGGCCGTGAGTGCAGAATATGCCACAAAATGCTGCGGTGAACCTTGTAACGAATATGTAGACTAGATGATTCGAGAGTGCTGATACTGCATCATTATTTGTATGATTGATTCAGAAGAAAGTTGATTGACCAGCAGAGGCGTAGGAGAAATTTTGTCTCGCAGTTTACAACTTGTTTGAATTTAAAATACCACCCGGAAGAAATAAATTATTAAGATTTCTTCGTGAAGGTGAGATTTATTCTCGATTAATTCCCTCGATTGCAATTAAGTGCTCCAGACTTGTTCAACCGATTAAAATGTATATAAATCGGTGCTATATGTAATAATGTATAATAATGATATAATAATAATAATAATCAGCAAATGCGGTCCAGCATATGCATTTTCTGCCTATATCTATCGACATAACGTGGCCCTGAAACACCAATGTTGCCCTACGCTCTGGGGGATATTGAGTCCGTTGTGGGGAACGAGACGTGCGGCATTAATTGGAACTATTCGTTCTCCACCGTAGTTCTTCTCGAACATTAGGGCAAAACGAAATTTGCCGTGGGGTTTTCAGCTCCTGGCGAGACAAATAGCTTCTATCCAATAGCTTCTTCAAGCATAACTGAGAGATACTTCTAAATGACATTAAATATTTCCTTGAATTCTTTCTGATATAAATGGGTGGGGTCGTTTCTGAGACTATCGTACATGCCAGCATTTAGAAAGTCTAAAGTCTTCTCCACGTATTCTTCTTTGTTCATGGCTATGACCGTTTTGCCTTTATCAGCTCGCGTAAAAACAATGTTATCTTCTGCCGATTTCTCTTTTATGGATTTCACTAGTTTCAATTCCGGATTGAACCTAACTTCATGCATCTTTTCAGATTTTAAAATTTCTGCAGCAATATGTTTATTGGCGTAGCATGTCCCATCAACGCGATATCTGTATCAATTCCCAAGACTTCTAAATTTGTCGAATTTATGTTGGGTTGAATATTGTAATTGAGACCTTTTTCTAATAGATGAGTTTCCTGTTCGTGAGATTGACAAATCTGTCAAAGAACCTACCTATGATGTGAAAATAGTACACTGTCTTTGGTCTTTTTCTTTTTCTTCGGTGGTTTGCTCCGAATTAAAACATCTAATTTCTTTCTCTGGGTTAAAGTTCACTACTCAGAACTGCACCATTGCTCACGACGCGCGGTTTATCAACCAAATTGGCGTTTCCAGGGGATAAAGTAGAATAATCCCTCACTCTAAACAGGATCTTTTTATATCTGATTGGATATACTTTTACTTTTGGAAAAACTGGAAGTTTCCAGTGAATTTCAATCAGTAATTCATTGAAAGATGAACAACAGGATGTTTCTGGTTTCAGGAATCAGAAAGTTCGGCTAACAACCAACTTTGGAGGCAATCTAATTAGTTTGTGTGTTTCGGTTCATCGGAAGGAACAATAAACTGACCTATCTGTGTCAATAATAGTAAATTCTCAACAGCTACTATTGAATAGTGTTACTGGAGCATTTAAAGAACGAAATCGCGGAAAAACAGCCCTACTTGAAGAAAATGAAACTACTTTTTCATCTGTGGCACAAATCAATGAAAACGATCTGAATTGTATAAATTGGGCTTCAAGTTGCTTTCGCGTCCACCGTATTCTACAGACCCAGTCCCCAGCGACTTTTTTCACAATATATCATTTTTTTTATGATTTCATATGATTTTATATAGAAAGTACTCGGGTGTCTGGAACAGATTCTAGAAATGCAAATAATGAACTTTTCCAGTAATGTTGGGCAGTCAACTATGCTTTTGATAATTTTATAGGTTAGTGCAACACTATAATATTTACGCCTTTTTTTGACACTGCAAAAGTTATGCTTTTGTAGCAATTCCGAGTGGGTTGTTCCCTATTGGAGGATAAATGCCATCGGTTTTTAGGCTTAGCAGTTTTGAAAATCGTCGTTGAATTGTTTCTATTCTATCAATGTGATATTGATAAAAGCGGCTCCACACAACTGACGCGTATTCTAACTTTGATCTT
>WOGO01000120.1:1731-30530 GCA_015342085.1 Leptinotarsa defecta
GGTGCTGAACATCAATATGTTTAGTTCTAACGTGATGAGAAGCATTTTTTGACAGGTCTATTGCACTCTTGTTAGCACAATATAAGGTGATTGGATACTTTGTCTCAGTTAGTTGAATTTCTTCAATAATTTTATGCAACCACTGAGCTTCTTGTGCTACATGAGGGAGTGCAAAGTACTTCGCTTCAGTTGTAGATCTTGCAACAGTTTGTTGTTTTTTACTTAACCAGCTGATCACGCCATTTGCGAATTCGAAAATATATCCACTGGTTGATTTCCTATCATCTCTGTCATCTGCATAATCAGCATCGGAATCACCATGTATTCTACTATCTTTACCGCTCGAATAAATGAGTTTCATATTTTTCGTACCTTGAAGGTATCTGAAAATTCTTTTGACAACTGTCTAATGTTCTGGTCCTGGGTTTGAGTTGAATTTGCTCAGAGCCCCCACTGCAAATGCTATCAGGTCTAGTAGATTGAGCAGCATATAATAAACTTCCAATAGCCATCTGTTTTTAAAAAAAATCTGTTTTTCCGTTAACCAGCTGTCGCATCCCTACAAACGAAGTCGAAGCTTGTGCGAGCTAAGGATTAACGAGGTCTTACCTTTTAACGTGTTATTCCTAACACGGTATTCCTAACTGGTATGGCACATTCTTCATTATCTCCTTTTCTGCAACATTTGAAGGACACATGAACAGGCTGAGTTTTTTGCCAACTTCCAAAGGGGTTGAAATTGGTTTGCACTCAGACATGTTGAATTTATGCAAAATTTGATCGATATAATTTTCACTTCCCTCGAGTTTTTCGAAAGAAGCTAAGACGGCAGTATTCTGCTTTCTAATTGTAGTACAAGAACAACAGAAATGTTCAAATGTGCAATTCTGGGCCCATAACTGGATACAATTTGTATAAAATTGAATATAATTGAATATACTTGATGACTTTTTTGGAAGGTATATTTTTGACAAGTAAAAAAACTCGAATGTTTTTAAATAACAGCTACAACATAGTTATATACAGTGGGCTCACCCATCATAAAGGAACAATCTTCATTCTGCAACAGAAATACTATTAAATTTCATATCGAGAAGAAATCTGATGAAGCATTCAATAATATTTTCTATTTTTGTTATTTTATTCAATTTCAAATAGTTTGAATATTGATTGGTTGAAAAAAATTGAAAAATCTACCGTTGATGAGAATTCAACTCAAGAACCCTGGCACCGCTCTTAGAGCGCCTTGAAGACTTTCCTGTAGTGCTTGTGTTTTGTCCTTAAAATAATTTTTTTTTGCTGCATTACAAATTTCTCATGGAATACACCCATTTTCACTTACAGAGTCCTTTTTTTTATTCCTGCTTTTGTTAGAAATTCCAATGAAATGTCAGTTAAATGATAAGTTGATGTTTGTGAACGTATTTGGAAGTAGAAATTTCTCAGTGTTTACTTGTGATTAAAAATAATTGAAACACAACTTTAAAGTAATGAAGTTGCTCATATGTGATTGGCCTTGTTTGAGTAAGAAATCTAATTAGGTTTGATTGGTTAGGTGTGAGTTATGGATCTATGGATCACCTACTTACCTAACAAAACACGCTTAAATAATTTAAGCCTTTTTTCAATATCATAGAAAAATGTCCTCACTTCAATTACTATCCCACTGTTCCAGTTATTTGTGAATATGTTTATTGAAATATTTTTTAGTTGTCGACTTTCTTCAATGATGTCAAATTATATTCATATTAGATTTAATTTTTTTTCAGGAGCAATTAGGCTATATAGTTTTCAGTGGAGTAAGGAGGTCTAATGGTGTTCAAGGTTTACGAATAATAGTACAATCTGATAGACATCCCACTTACCTGGATACCAGAATTGAAGCTTTCCTTGACACTATGATGGTGAGTTCTACCTACTTATTTTGCTATCTTTGAAATTACAAACTAAATTTTCATGGAAAATATACATTTCAGGAATATATTTCTGATATGAGTGAGGAGGAGTTTTTGAGACATCGTGAAGCATTGGCCGCTCATCGATTAGAGAAACCCAAGCAACTGAGTACTTTGACTAATAGATTTTGGGTGGAAATTACATCTCAGCAGTATCACTTTGACAGAGCAAATAATGAGGTATCTTATTTGAGAACACTTTCAAAGAAAGACATTATCGAATTTTATGAGGTGAGTTTTGTTATATTAATATCTTCTGATACCAACATATACAAAATAAGAATAACATAAATTAATTTTTCAACATGAAATTTTCACTCATTATTATTAACTGATATATGACATATGACATTTGAATCAATGCAGATGTATATAGTTAAATTTGAATAATTAAATGATGTTAGTTTCTCCATTCAAAAAATTCAGAAAAAATGAATCTACGTAAAATTGAAAAAACGGTCCTTAGTTCAGTGGTGAAATATTTACCAGTTTGAAGATTATGAAGATTGAATAAATATATTTTCAACATCAATCATTACAATATAAAATTATCAGTTATTGCACTTTGAATGAGAGTTCCTGATACTGCAATGTTGTAACTCCATCAATTACATTACTACTTGAATAGTGATGGAGAAAGGTTCCAGTTGTGTTTGGTTGTATTTTATGTAGTGGATCACTCAAAGATTAAGGTTGCTTTTTTATTTTGTGTTGTCTTTGGATAGATGTTTACTTACCAATTTGATAGTTTGGAACATACCTTTTTTTGACTGAATTTTATCATTACAAGTTGGTGTGAGACTATAACAGAAAAAAAGTAGATTTATGTTCTGCTCTGCTATGCTACTTTCTACAATTACAAAACCTACCGACCCTAAAACCAAAACACCTACAGATATTCCTGTTATTTTGAAATGAAAATAGATATGTTACGCTTGATGAATAAATCCCTAGGATAAAAATCTTATGAGGTTTTGATGTTTAAATGAATAAATATTATTTTTATAATAGGTTCATTGACATATATATTATAAACATTATCATATTATCGCTTGAATATTATGGATATGATTTTTTGGAATCGACAGATTTCAAAGACTTTTATTAGATTTTTCTAGAAACTTATTGAGAACACAAGTCGTATTTGATAATAATTTTTTAATAAGGAAATTGAGCAAGTTATGTTGTATCCAACCATTTTCTCATTTTCAGGATGTTCTCAAAAACAAAGCTGCACGAAGAAAGAAGCTTTCTGTACAAGTGGTATCAATGGCAGAAGGTGGAGCTGGCAAAGTGAATGAAACAAGATGTCCTGAAGAAAATGGACCTGCTGCCTCAGTAATAAATGATATTACAGTATTCAAGAGCATCCACGAGATGTACCCTCTAGTGCAACCATATATAAACATTACTAGGAAAGGCAATAAGTGCAAACTTTGACAAACTTTATAGTATTTTAGGAACTAACTTTGTTGAGCGTAATTTTATTGAATGTTTTAAGGTACTTACAGGATATGTTTCGAAAACAGAATGCACTCAACCGCAACTTGCAACTCATTAAAGTAACTTCTATTTTGATTTATCTACATTTCACTTGGACTCGACTCCAACAAACCAGGGTTTTTGAAAAAGTATCTCTATTAAAAGTACAAATTTTAAGGATGTTCCTCCGAGAAATTGTTAACTTTCTGTTTTTCATCAATGTGAATAATAGGGGGTCATTGTGAAATTTATTTAATGACTCTTGATAGTTAGTGGAAGTCACAAATCCAGAATGTCACAAGTTTTAGTGATTTGCATGCCACATTACTAACCATTGACACTTCTTTCGAAATACTGTTCTACTAGAAGTATGTCATACTGAACCATGGCTGAAAAGTGGAGCTAGCCATAACTAAAAATGAGAAATTGGTTAGATATTGGCGAATAACAATAATATAATATTTATTCACCATTGATTTGCCTTCCAGTATCAATCTAGTAATATCTTCCAAACAAAGGAATGTTACCGCCAACAATATTTTTACAACAGGGATTTTGAGAGATTTTTTTTGACATAAACAATATCATGTAACAATTTCAATTTAAAATGTTGTTTTGACATTTTCTTTATTTTCCTAGGATTTTGCACTGTCATTTTGCGGCATCGGTTCCATTGAATTATAAAAACTATGAATTTAAGTTATTTCAAATGAAATAACGACCAAATTGGAGGAGCTACCTTAAAAGTAGAGAACATTTCTTGTTTCATCAATTATCAATAACTATTCACCAATTTTATATTTGCGCAGTGCCAAATCATAACTATTTTGAAGACATCAAAATTTCATGCTGCAGTATTTCTTGAGAAACCCTGGTATTTAACGAATTGTGAGGTGGCTGGCGTGCTCTTTTGAAAATAGTCCATCTAGTTTACTTGTTTGTTGTCTCATTTTAAATCATTTTATATATTTGTTGATCTTTTTAATTTGGAATGAAACAATTTGCTGAATCACTAATAACATTTCCAGTGTGATCTCATGTTTTATCACATGAAACTTGTTGCAGATTATTATAATTTATATTGTATAAAATTATTAGATAAAACGGGGCGTCTTGAAAGCGATTTTTGTAAATGAGAGCCTGTACAGAAAAAATATTTCCCCCTGTAAACATTTTCAAATTATCTTCTGCTTAATGGAACAATGCTTCAGAATGAAAACCAAAATGTTTGTTTGAATATGGTTGACAATGTTCATAGATTTGAAATCCATGAAAAAAAAATATTAACATAATGAAAAGCTAAAAACACTACGACCAAAAAATTTGAGGGAGATATTTTAAAAAGAAGGAATTTGAAATTCAATAAAATTTGAAAAAATAAAAAAGATTCTTAAATCAACTATTTCGCGATGTTTTGATGGTTTGTATCCACAATTGGGTTATCACTCAAATATGATTGTGAATTCATTTCCATTTGAGGTCAATAATTTTTTTCACAATTTTTTTCATTTCATAATTCTCATTTTATTGATATTATTTCCTTTCTTCTCAAATAACTAGACCTAGTATTTTGGTCTTGGTATCTTCAGTTTTTTTCATTACTTTTAATATTCGCTTTTTTCCATAAATTTTAAATGTGTTAACACATTGTTAGACAATTTCAGTCTGAATCTCTAATATTCATAACCAAAAACGTTCGAAACTTAAAAAAAAATCATTTAACCACCCCAACTTGCTCCATGATAGGTTGGCTTGAAAATACTGTAATGGAGGCAACATGAAAAATATACAGGGCTATTCAAGTTTATGCATGTTGATTTTGAAAACGGTGAGAGATAACTTGTTGGTTAATATACCTATTAAAATACTGTTGAATGATATGAAAACGTTTTATTCAACTTTTTTGATTGCGGAGATGATAGGAAAAAATAAAATAAATAATTTTCTTCAATATTTTCTTTATTTACACAGAAATTGAAGAATCTGTTTATATTCTGCTATATAAACTTTCAATGATCTATCAGAAAATGTAACGATTGTAATAATTTTTTGTTGAACAATATTGAGAAATTAAATTGGCTTCGATATTCCTCTGAGTTTTGTCAATTTAATGATCATGAAGTAAATCATTACTTTATCACTGATCGATTCATTAGAGATTTGAAGTGGGGACGGGACATAAATATTGCAGTTTTTCTGAAACTTCTGAAGACAGCAATCGACATGAAAATACCCCACTGGAATTATTAGTGGGTTCTAATAGTAACATATTATGGGTACTTTCCGACATTCTTAAGAATATTGAAAATAGTTTAATTATTCGATATTTTATGAACATCTCTAATTGAAAAATTGCAAATGATACCCTGTATAAAAGTTATATGCACAGATGATGATAACGAATTGGGATTGCCTGTCACAAAGTTTCAGAAATATTCAGTAGCTCTGTGATTAATGAAGATATGCTGAAAAATACCCCCGAATTAAAAAAAACTAGAGTCAATCATTCAATAGTAGACACCCTCTTAACATTTATGAAATCCCCATGCATGGATTCAAATTCGAATATTTCTGTATGTTTATCTGAATAACAAAGAAATGAAAAATATATTCCAAAAAAGGCGAATCTGAATAAATTTAATTTGAACAAACATATGCATAATACAAAAATATAACAATTCAACAATGATCGGGAAACATTAAGGAACTCTAGTATAAAAATTTCAATTAGTTTAAAAAATGAAATTTTATTTGGCCTTCAGCTGATTTCTTACCATTTTCAAATTGCTTCTGAAATTGCATCAAACATAATTTGGTATTGGCCTATAACAACTCGTTTATACTACTTTCACATTAGGTTTTGTCCTCCATTTTTCAACTCGCCACGTTTTGTAGTACATCACCTGATTATTTTAGTCTTAACATTGTTCAAAAATATACAAATAAGACTTTTTGCACAATAAAATGTATCTTATCAAGTGTTCAACAATTTGTCCTAGAAAAAGAAATATACCTAAATTAAACAAATAATACATTTCATTCCACACTAAATGTTTCACAAAGAAAACCTCAATTTTTCAAAAACATTTTATTCATGAATTTAAGAATAATTCCAATTTGACAATCATGGTATCATTGTATATAAAGCCTTTACCATTCACTGAATCTTCTGAAATTATGAACGTGCTGTCGTCAGATCTGATACCATTTAAAATATCAGAACTGATATCTGAATTTTGGCGTAGCTGGTTCAAAATGATGATTTTGTGTTTTTTCAAGAATCCGTTGCTTGCAGGGCGCAGCAAAATTCCAAAAAAGTTTTCTTCCAAATGATTGGGGTAAAACTGCAGATGAAGAGTGTGACCTGTAAATATTATTATAGATCGAAAGTAACATAGTTTATATTCTACCGACCAAGTACAAAAAATTCAGGGCTAGACTTATACATGTCTTTCTTCCCTAGAAGTTTTTTTATTTGATGAATATCCCAGTAGTAGTAATAAATGCTTCCTTCATTTGAGTTTGCTACTGTATCATTAAATGTAGATATTTCATCAGCTATTGAATACTCTGTATGATCCAGTGACTTTTCAATTAAAACTGTCTGCTTCTCAAGACTTTCAGTTGATTGCGGTATAACAAATCCATTATTTTCGAGAATGCTTTTGATACCCTCGATTTGATGTAGAACCTTATTTTGCATTTCATCTAATCTCTCTTGAATATAACCTGTGAACAGAATACTTGACTCATATTTTCAATTAAATGGCTCAGCCAACCTTGAACTCCTAATTTTGATCTGATTCTTTATTCTGAAGATTCATCTTTATTCTTATAAAAACTCGATGAAATGTTAATATTATTTGTCAACCTGGCACTTCAGAAAATATGAAGAACTGAAAAACACAAGATTCAAGTACTATGCCATCAAATATTAAAATAACTTTCATTTCCTCCAGGCATATACTTAATAAAGTGTATCAGGACAATCCTGAATGACAGGCAACGAAAAAGCTGATGAGTGTGCTAGGCACAGATCATCAACCCTGAACCAGCTGGAGGGTTCCAAAATCTTTGGTATGGTACTATATAAGGAAATAGTTTGTTAAAAATATAGAGTACTGAAAAGTTATACCTGGTAATATACCCAAAAAGAATTTGAAGAGAATGGGATCTGCGTAGAATAATTAACAGCGCTGTATTATCCATTTGAAGGACATCTGAACATAGTTGGGCTAGTTAATGGGGAACTTAGTAGCTGTAGGCAAGATGGCCGCAGTTACAAAATAGCGGATCACACATTGTTTCACAACTACCTCAATATGGGTATCAAATGACAGAGCTTGACTAGTAGAATAGTAGTACACTTTGAAAAGGATGCAAATTCAAGATGACCGTAGCTACAAAATGGCGGTTTACGTACTGACTTGTAATACTGAGGCACTAAATGAACTGAACAGAACGAGAAGAATTGAGTAACAAAATTAGAAACTAAAAACTTAAAAATCGATATTTTTTTATGTTGAACGGTTTTATAGAAAAAAAAGTTAATGATGTGGATAATGTACTAAAAACTAAAAAATAATTCATCACACAACTCCCTTCAGTAATTTATGATATCTATCAGATAAAAAAAATAAAATTGTTGGGCGTAGCGTAACTGATTTGATTAAAAAATTCCTAATAAAAAAAAAAAAAGATAAACTACCTGTATCAATATGTAAATATTACGCCCAATGATTTTATTATTCAATCAGTACCATAGATTGCTGAGAAGAGTGATGTGATGAAAAACGGATTGAAGAGAGGGTTTTATAAACTGTTCATAAAATCATTTAGTAGCAAAGAAACAAAAATTAAAGATAATTAATGATGAAGTTACGCAGTTTCACAGAAAATATTTTTTGTCCCCTTTCAGTTATAATCTGTTTAACGAATTAACTTATTCAATAAGAGGATGTTCTACTGGGGATTGAAACAATACAAAACGTGAACCAAAAATACTGGACCTGTAAGTATTTGATTGATTTTGGATTTTCACCATTATTTACCAAAAAATATAAAATATTTTTTTTACAAATCATTTCAAGAACGTTATTTCATATTCAAGACTTGATTTTTCTCAAAATAAAGAGAGATGTAAAAATTTGAGATTATTAGATCATTGAGATCTTATTTACAGAAGTATTATCAATGTGTAGCATTTCCAAAAATATTTCAAGAAGACAAAAGTTTCTAAAATATTATTTGTTTTGTATAGCTTCAGAGTAATATGAATTGTTCGAAAGTTATCATGGCATTAACTTTCTTCATCAGTGCTGAATTCAAATGTATTTTGTTGTTGAAGTTTTAACAAGTTATTTCTACGAGTTTGTTAAATGTTCAATGTCGAGTTTATAGTATGATTATAAAAAATATTTACTTCAAATTAAATAAGCTTTGTACAGCGGTTATAATGTCAATATACAATTCAAAAAGATTTCTAGCCCCACTCTTTTAACAGCCACCATTTATGTTCTTTCGATGAACTAAACAAATTAGTCAATACTAAAAGAAATTGAATATTTTTTCTTGAGAAATGAATGTTTTATGTTTACATAATATACTTAATGTAATAATGAAAATTCAGAATATAAAGGGCATTTAGTTTTAATATAATGATGGAAATGTATGACAACTACGAATTTCCAAATAACCTATTAGATAAATTAGTTTTTTCAAAAAAAAAATGAATGAATATTCCTGTGAAAAATAGTATAACGAAATTCCATGCAAGAGGCAGAGAAATAAACAGAAATGAAATGTGTAACAAGTTAATATTTACATACAACTTTGGAACCATTAAGAAGTTTACAAAACAAAACTGTCAAATACATTTTTTTTATCTACCTTTCTTTGAATCAATTAAAAATCTATATAGGCCAAAGCGATACTCGATTTCAATTCTATTTATGAATTGAAAGTATGCACCTTTCTGTAGTTTGTTATAAAGAATAAAAAAAGTCTATGACATTTATGGAACATAGAAATTTACATGATCATCAAACAAGACAACCCAATAATCTTTTAACAAAAAATCTAAAATCTGTATTTTCCAGAAAATCTCTATTTTATAGAGAAATCATTGCATATAATGAATTATCAAATGACGGTAAACAATTTTCCAACGCAGAAAAATTTAAAATAGCATCAAAGAACTATTTGTTTCAATAATTACAATATCATATTCATTTTTTTTGTTATTAATTAGACCATTTTTGAAATAACTCTCTCCCAAGTTGTATATATGAATATTTCTTGTAAGAATAATTCCCTGTATAAACCATTGTAGTTTCTTGGAAATTAATAAATAAATGATGTTTGAAACATTGAAATTTTCAATGTTAACACTGAAATAAAAAGTTGAAAATTGTTTGACAATAAATTTTTTGGAATGCTACTTACTAGATGTACACACTCCCTTTAGTTGCCTAGTTAATGTAGCGTTGGCAGAAGCTTGTAATTCTTTCGAACTTATTCTACAAATAGCATGTTGAATTTCTTCAGCTGTATCATTAGCAGCAGATAATCCTAAAAATAGTTTGAAATATTTTTTCGATGAATAAAACCTATACTCACCTTTAGATGGAAGATATAGGCCATTAACAGAGAAACTATTCATCAAAATATAAAATAATATCAGCATCTTATCCAAAGGAGCCAGATAATACAGACTTCATGAAACACAAACTGAAAATACAGTAGTAACCCACTTATTTTTCACTCAGCTCTCTGCCCCCTTTATGTGATTTTAATGGCAACATAAATCTACAGCATGTTGAAATAGTCCAATTTTAACTGCATTTCAGACTTCCTATTACTCTCAAGTGGAGCTGAAATATTTCACAAGCATACCAACTGAACTATTTAAACAAAATGATTTGTCTAATTCAGAAAAATTCTATCCTAGTATACACTTGTATGGTAGCAAATCCTGGAAACTGTTATTCAAACTGAAACAAGCTAAAAAACAATGAGTTCACTACAATTTTACTACACTCAGGTGCATAGAAAAATCTTGAAATGTCAACAAATTTTTATCTTGAATAACTTTCTTATTTTCGGATCGATTTTCATAATTTAATTTTGTAGTAGAATGACCATCTGGTGATATTGATTATATCTCGTTTATATGATATTAGGTATTTTCAGATAACCTAGGAGACGGTTGTTAATAAAGTAGTATAAAGTAGAATACCTGTATACAAAAAGTAGGAAATATAACTTACTGGAGAATTATTTGGATATTTCTTTATAAATGGCGCAGTTGACCAGAAAGAAATTCCCGAAATCGTTCAGGTCAATTGTGAAAAGGAAATTCCATATGGATGTGATCAAAATGTAATTTGCTTTGAAAAAAATGAACCAATCTCATGTCGAAATGGATGACATTTGCTACCAGCAGAATTTCAGAACCAATGAAAATTACGTTTTTCTCAGGAGAAAGTAAAAATCCCAATGCTTGGATGAAATCTTATGAATCGTTGTGCTGTCCAAAGAAGTGGAAATCTGACTCTGATAAAATAAATAATTTACACTGCAATCTTTAAGGTATTGCACTAAAATGGTATGAAGACAGATGCATTCGCAAGTCCAATAGTCAAAATATTTAGATAAAATGAAAAACAAGTTTCTTACGAATTTTTATGATAATACAACGAAGAAATAAGAAAAATCTCTATTCTACAAATACACTAATGGTGGAATACTTGAGTATTGATATGAAAAACAAATATTACTACATTATGCGGATGAGAAATTGTGTGAAAAGTCGAATATTGCTTTAATTATTTTGGGTTTACCGTATTCAAAGTTAATTGAGAAGTAAAATCATAAATGATAATGAAGATTTGATTCGTGTTGAAAAATTTTAATTTGATACAAGAAATAACTAAAATAAACCTGAAGCAAGAGAAATGCGAAACGAAATGAATGAGAAACAACAACAAGAAAAAACAGGAAATGAAAGTTCGAAGAATTCAAAAAATAAATATAAAGGAATTTCTTATTATTATAATTATTGTGATTTAAATGATCAGATAAATGAAGTTGAAATTTACACCAATTATTCTATTTTTTCAAGAGAATTTGAAGGAAACTGAATCGTAATATCAAAATGAATGAACAACTTATAGAAAACGGGCCAATCTCACACACAGGATGGTCGAGTGTCATCCAAAAGCTGTATTTCACCTCACAATGTATTTATCAAACCTAGATTATAAAAATATCTGGAAAACGGAGATTTTGAATGTGAATTTCAAAATTTCTTAATATTTCAAGGTGACTGTTTTTCATATACCTCAGTGTATATTATTTTTCTGTAACTTCAACTTTTTTGTCTATGAAAGGAAGTGAGCACTTGATTAAAGAAACTGGTGTTATAAAGATATCCAACATCTAATAATCCATTCTACTAACACATGTGTTACGAATTGCACGATAAAAGGTAAGAACTAGTTAATCCTTAGATTCGACTTCTGGATGCAGGAGGTGACAAATGGTAAACGGACAAACAGATTTCAGTAGATTTTTATTGAATACATACTTTTTAGAGATTAAAAAAAGATTTATGTGTTACTATATTTGATAAGGAAAAAGTGCTGTTTGAAATTTGTTACAGTATTTATCTTCATCAAAGTTACATATAATTTTTATAAGTGTATACAAAAAAAATTAAATAAAGCATCACAATGATAAGATTATTTTATGAAATAACCTATATTAAATTGATTTTTCAAAAATATTTTTGGAATGATGGCAGGGTTCAAATTTCTTCGTTCAAATCATAATTTTCTTCAGGAAAGTCACCACAGGTAATATTCAGTGGTTTTACAAAGGCTCCATATTTTTCAGGACATTCAAAATACCTTTTACCTTTCAAACTGAAAAATATGATTATAGTGTGGTGAAATGAATCGAACTAAAGATCGGACTTACGATCCATCATTTTTGCCTAATGGTTCATCATATTTAACTCCTATCCAGTAACCAGACAAACCATCAACGGTTCCAGAATACATAACTGTACCTAACCTAGTTGCTGCATTTTGAACAGTAACTTTGCATCTAGAACCTACTTTTGTTTCTTCTGCCATTTTCTTTTCAGCTTCTTCCAACTGTCTCTTTTTTTCCTGATTTTGTTCATTATACTTTCCTGGAATCAAAGATAAAATGTTGCGAACATATTGTGGAAACAACAAGAACAAGATATGAAAACAGTTCAAGAAGACAAAAAAAGCTTTTGTATTTTTTTATGGTTATATTTGACAGCATTTCATTGTGTAAATTATGATTTTTCTGTATATATGGACACACTTTTATATTTTGATATATTTTATATTTCATATTTCAGTCATAAGGTTTATTATATTTCACATATTGATAATCTTTTCACCACATAAATAAAATGACAAATAAAATTTCATATATAATTGTGAAATGAAGTAATATTATTGGGAATTCTTTGGAGAATTCTAGAAATTGAATAATGGACGAACGCTTGGTTGTACTTAATATTCACATTATTGATATCCAATTATAATTGAAAACTTTTTTTATGAAGTTGAATTCATTGAAACTACTATCAGGTCTATGTTCGGTCATAGTATTCACATAATTGGAAACAAATGATAGTTTCAAAGACTTTTCAAGTTAAAAATTAAATACTATTTCATAGTCATATTATTTACATTTGAAAAATCATCTGTTCTGAGGGTTCAACTTCTCCATAGTGGCTTCTTATTACTTTGTTTATATTTGTCAATGTAACTTGAAAATATGGAAACTTTGTCCAGTCAGAATGTACTTTTCTTTTTCACTAGAGATTATTCTTAAGAATTACGTTGTTCTGAATATTATTAATTTTCTTACCCAATTCATTTTTCTGTAGAAATGATCGAACAGTATCAGTCCTTTTATTGTATTCCTCGTCAGGTAGTACGAATTTCGGAATATCATCTAATTCACTTTGAGCTGTATTAAAGCCCATTTGAAATTGGTCAATAACATGTAACCGCACACCATCTTCCAATGGGTAGGACCCAAGGAGGGCATTATTATTCTCTAGTTTACATACCAATTTGTTATTTTTATCATATGCCTCAACTTGCATTGTATTACAGTTTCCTCCAGTCATCAACTCAAGCTTGACCTGAAGAATAAGTTAATTTATGAAATAATTCAAAATGAATGTTTAAATATTTTCACTACCTTTAGGTCTGATATTGTCAAGTCTTTGGGAAACCGTTTTTCACTATATAATGTATCTCCTTTTGAGGTGGAAATATGACAATTTATGAAATCTGCTGTTATTACTTTGAAATTTGTCATTTTGATGTTTATTTAACAATTTTGCTATATTAATAAGACACTAATAAACATCAACAAAAGAACATTTCTTCAACTTGTTATTTGTCATTACTTCAACCTTCAATCTTCTGACAGTAAATACAGAAATCTTCTAGTGCACAATTTGCATACAACTAACCCATACTGAGTTTTCATTTGGGATGTAAAGTTTTTAACCACTTTGAGTACTATAAAAAAAAACTCCAAATATTATTATTTTCAATCCAGACTTAGGACATTAATTATTGAGAAAAGTTGTTATAATATTGATGAACGTATGTCATAATTCTCTCTACAAGAGAGTGCTCATTTATTTTGTCAGTCGATTTTTATATTTGTGCCCTTGATCAAATGACATCATTTCTTTTTTATCGACCTTTTTTGGGTAATTGTTACCTTCCACAATCTAAAAAATATAAAAATTATAATGGAGAACTTTATACAAGGTAACAATTACCCAAAAAAGGTTGATAAAAAACTGATTTTTTCCTCCACAAAAAATTACTTTCGTTGAACATCATTTGTATTATGACACTTTAAACGTTTTTAAAACCAGCTCTTGTGTATTTGTTTTCATTTAGTTTCGTTCGTTTATGAGAATTTTCATATGAGAATGCCCGAGGAAGCCATTATATGGCGAAACGCGAAACACGAGTTGCGTTTTTGTAAAACTGTCTAGTGAAAATCACACAATAAAGTGTTTTCAGAATACATTATAATTATGTCGATATTCTGGAAATTCTTACTGAATACATATATACTGGTTATGACGTTTTTGTCAATTACTGTTTGGATGTTTTAACACATTTATGATTTCCCACTGGAAAATGAAGATTTATTATTATCATCGTTATTAGTCATAATAAAGATGTATAGAAAGGAACCCACAGGTGTTTCTAACGATTCACTTTTGATTTGTGGATGTGAGATGTGAGAAATGAGATTGACCCAACTTGGGAAGATGAAGGAATAGATCGGTTCATGGCAGATATCTAGAGAAACTCCTTCAGAAATGTTTGACAAATAGAACTGATTCCGAGCAGGAGGACGGCTGTGTAACGGGAAGTTTTCGTGGTTAGATCACTCGTAAATGGTAACGATCAAACTATTTCAGTAAGAATTATTGTCAACCCTGCTAATAACAGGTTACCTCGCAAAAAAGACAAGTAATAGGCACCTGCAAACCGATTGTGAAAATTGCCAGGATAGAGAAATAAGTCTCTTTGCAGTGTGCTCAACAACCTGCGAAGGAACTCATCGACACCTTCAGGAAGACATAAAGTCATCTGTCTGAAGAGGAACTAGTCAAGGACCCCCGATTCGTAGAGGAAGAGAACGACATGTTTGTGAATGGCAAAATCATACTGGCGATACAAAGCCCATATGTCAACCACCGAGACGATTGCAAAACAGGACGAAACTTCATCCATCATCAAGGACCTGTTGAAGAGGGAAGTGATCGAAGAATCAAGTAACCCTTGGTCGTCACATGTGCTGTTGGGGACTAAGAAAGATGGATTGACGAGTTTCTGCGTTGACTACAGGAAACTTTATCATGTCACCATCAGATAGGATAGTTCCCTCTTCCTAGAATACTTACCTGTAGAATATGCTTGATATATCTTGATGACATTATAGTAACCGGAACATCTGTCAAATTAGAGGACTGTTTTCACAAAGCTGCGGAATCGTCCATTTTCAGATCAATCTCAAAAAGAGTTGCCTCTTTTTAAAAACTGTGAATTTTTTGTGTCCTCAAAAGGAGTTGAAACGGATCCAGAGAAAATCAAGGCAGTGCAAGAATAGCCAACACAGTAGAGCAAGCACGACGTAAGACATTTCCTTGGGCTCTGTAGCTTTCACCGGCGTTTCGTGTAGGACTTTGGAAAAATTGCCAGATGGCTGCAGAGCTTGACTGAGAGGAAAACCCTCTTCGTTTTGTGATGTGATCAGAGTCAAAGGAGTTGACTCTTACGTGGTATTAAACCGATAGTAACAAATAAACATCTTGGTAGAAATAAAACACAAGTTATTTTCTCTATTCTGTATTTGATATGAATTTTCAGGAAATAAGTATGTCATCAATCGAACAAGATCGATGATGTCGTTTTTCTACAACAGCACTGTTAATTTATAATTTTCTTCTCATAATGCAGATATTTTTACAACTATTTAAGAATGACTAGCTTCAAAAACGTCACCATTATAAAAATGAAAATGTGTCGTAAACTCCTTTTTTGATAATAGCATGTGCTGGCAAGATTAAATATTTCACCAAAAGTTTATTTTCAAAAATACCTGAAACTTCCCCAACTTTTTAAATTATGACAAACAGCAACTGAATACCGAACACAGAGCAAATGTTACTTAGACTACAGATCTCCATTATCGAACGATTGCCGATCGAAGCAAACTAATCGAGCGATGTATTAAACGAATACACCTATTGAGCGTAGCGAAGTGAATATGACATGATAGAAATAAGAGCTGAAAGGTAGCAATAGACAGTCTGTCTAAAATAAAAGTAGCTGTTAAAATGGAAACATTCGTGACTTAATGTGTCTGAATGGAAGCAAAAGTCAAAAACAGATAGAGAGAGATATGTCAGAAGAAGAAGTAAATGAAAAAGCTGGTCAATTGTGCTTGAATGCAACAGCCATAGAAAATTGGGAGTGAGAAATAAATAAAAACATAACCAAACTTTGTCGCTAGGTTAGTAGTCGAGAATTATTCGTTGTGAAAAGTGCAAACTTTTTGATATGTCAGATACCGAAGGAAAAATCAAAAATAAGAAGAATGGAAGTAAAAGCAAACAAAAAGTTAAAATTTTCACGAAAAAAAAGAAACAAAATCAACCAGAGTTGGCTATTATAGAAAAACTGCAATCTAAATATGATACTGTAGGTGTAAATAAATTTTTATTTACACATCTATCACAGTTTTTATTGACCATATTGGAAAAAAATGAAAATATGTATTGAAGAACTTGTATAGGTGTAGAAAGGACAAGCCTTAAACTCAATATAGTTTTCATAAATAAAAATGTGTAGGTACTTAATGTTTCAGAGACCAGTATCCAAATTTCGCAGTTCTTTTCTTATAAGTTGTCTTATTTCAAATTTTCTTTGACATGATAAGAGCTGCAATATATAGTTGGTTTTTACTAGTGAAGATGACATCAGATTTCAGTGTTCCAAATGTTATGTTAAGTACCCAGTAACTTTCGTGCAACACCTTGTAAGATTCTAATTTTTTTTTTTGGGACAATTTATAACTATGGCAAGTGATTGATAAACAGCACATTTTTTTGTGAAAAATATATTTAATCACTCATTGTAGTTGAAGGAAAGTTTGTTTTTCTTACAGCTGTATAAAGTTCTCCATTATATATTTTTAATTTTTTCAGATTGTGGAAGTTCCCACAAAAGTAAACAAAAAACTCGTTTTTTTCATAAAAAATTATTTTTGTTTTCTATTATCATACTTTTCAGATTGATCCAAAATCCATAAGTAAATTTGGGGATTTTCCATTATCAGCCAAAACTTTGAAAGGACTTCGAGAATGTGGATATCACAAACCAACAGAAATACAGAAAGAAACAATAGGCCTGGCTCTACAAGGCAAAGATATTTTGGGTGCTGCTCAAACAGGTTCGGGAAAAACTCTAGCATTCCTTATTCCTGTTTTAGAGAAGTTATTCGTCAAACAATGGACAAAACTTGATGGAGTAGGTGCACTTGTGATTACCCCAACGAGAGAATTGGCTTATCAAATTTTTGAAACATTACGGAAAATGGGGGAGCATCACGATTTTTCTGCTGGGTTAATTATCGGTGGCAAAGACTTGAAATTTGAAAGGAATAGAATGGACCAGTGTAATATTATAATTTGTACTCCTGGAAGGTTATTGCAGCATATGGATGAAAATCCTTTATTTGATTGTGTGAATATGCAAGTCTTAGTACTTGACGAGGCAGATAGATGCCTCGACATGGGTTTTGAGCAAACTATGAATGCAATTATTGCCAACTTACCTCCGAAACGACAAACACTATTATTTTCAGCTACACAGACTAAATCTGTCAAAGATCTTGCACGACTAAGTTTGAAAGATCCTTCTTATGTCAGTGTACATGAGTATTCTGAATTCAGTACCCCCAAGGAATTATCACAAAGCTACGTGATATGTAATCTACACGATAAAATAGCTATATTGTGGAGTTTTATAAAAAATCATCCCAAGAAGAAGATCATGATATTTTTTTCTAGCTGTAAGCAAGTCAAATATGTTTATGAAATTTTCTGCAAGTAAGTATTACATATGTAAATTTGGTAATTTTTTTGTTATTTAGAATCCTGAAAATTTTTAATTTGTCTTTAAACCCTACATACTTTCATCCGCACATTACAGATATGAAAGCTTGTAAAATGTCATTATGCAGATATTGAAGACATTTTGTTTTATACTGTTTTTCCCATACTATGATTTTTTTTCCTTTACCAAGTGAATACCATTAGAAACTAAGGTATCTGTGATGTCAGAATTAAAAATTATATTTACCATCTTCTGAGTGTTTTGTCATTCAGTACAATCAATACACTTTTTTACTATACAATTTCCATCAAGCTATTGGGAACCACCCTCTTTAAAGTGAAAAATTTTAGCTGATAATTAACAGTCTTATATTTTGTGTGATAGCTCCGCCTGATTTTGCTGAAATCAGATGACACCTGAGTTCACATAGATACCCTTTGTTAATATTTGGTTGATTACATTTTTTTTTAAAAAGGATTGATTTATCAACATTATCTTTTTAATACACTTATCATAGTTTCAAACATGATCTTTTTCCTCCTTTAGGGCCTTGATTTGGATTTGAAAATTAGTAAACTAATATAAATATTTCCAACTTTAACAGAACAAATTACAGTTTTTCATTTCACTCTTTTTTGAATATGAAATAAAGCCTTAAAAATATGTTACCCTTTTCAACTTTTGGAGATGAAGGAGAATAATTTTTGAAAATTTGCAAATTGATTCACATTTTTTCATATTAACACTGAAGAACATGAAACTGGGTACAACTTCTTATTGTAGGAACAAAGTTCTTGTTTGTAGTAAGCTTATGTCTATTTGTGAATACACACACATTTCAAAAATTAAAATACCAACAAGTTTCATAAGTCGTATATTTTTGAAAATCAATTCGACGAGTAAAAATAGATACTTTCTGTAGAAAAATATTGAATTTTTTTTAGACCTTCACAAAATAACCCGCAATATACCCAATATTTCAAAATATAGCTCCAAATGAAATGAATGTATTCTAGGTTGAGACCAGGGATAAGTTTAATGGCCATATATGGAACCCTCCATCAACTTCGCAGGATGGAAATATATGAAAACTTCTGTCAAAAACAGTCTGCGGTACTTTTTGCAACAGATCTAGCATCGAGAGGATTGGACTTTCCAGAGGTTCATTGGGTTGTACAAGCAGACTGTCCTGAAGATTCTGCAACCTACATTCATAGAGTTGGTAGAACTGCTCGTTACCATCGAGGAGGAGAGAGTTTACTTATGCTTTTACCAAGTGAAATAAAAATGGTAGAAAAGCTAGAAGAACGAAAAATACCCATAGAAAAAATTGAGTGAGTATTATATTGTTTGGAACATTTGTTACATGAAAATACTTTTTCCTGCTAGTATTTGTGGCTCTTGTATTTTGAAGATATTCTGAGGATTTTTTTTATTTCAAAGTGATGACAAAGGTATTCACAGATTCAAAAGGAAGACTGTTGAAATGGATGAAGTGGAAACCCTCTAACATCGCCGTCGCAAAAAGTCCCTCCCTCAATTTTTGAACGGGAAAAAATAACAAGGTTGGAATAAATTTTCAACTCTCGTTTGATGGGTATTTCAATTCTCTATCCAATATTTTTATTTTTGGAAATTAGATTAGCCGTTTCCAAGTTATTACCGGTTTGGATAATTGACAAATTCAAATGAATTTTCAATTGATGGCAAATAAATCTTCATGTTGCACTGATGCAATTATGGAAATCATTCTCCCTATTCTAGAATTGCTTTAAATGGAAACAAAGTTAATATTGATTATTTCAAATATTCTGTTATAAATCTTCAAGGTAACTAACAGGCCACTGTTTTAAATTAAATTTATTTCTTTTATCTATACCACATTTAATATCACTAAGAATACTCCAATCTCAGTCAATACTGAATCATATTTTTCAAAAAGAGGGTCATCCGTAAAAAAATTGATAACATTAGTAATAATTAGATCAACTAAAATGCTAAGCTCTGTTTATTTCAAAACTTCTTTTTGGAAATACAAAATGTTTGCAGAAGACACCTTTATTGTAACTATGGAAAACTCTTTAGTCCAAAGTCGCTGATAATAGTAATGTACTAGTAGTAGTAGTGGTAGTATTTATTTAGGTTACCCTAATGTACAAACGTTCAATAAAATTATAATACATAATGTGAAAGTAAAAAGTAGATGATGATAAATCTATTGCACCATTTAAGTTATTAATTGATATGTATAATAAGGTGTCATCTGCAAATAAGTTAATCGATCCTTAAATCATTCACAGACTCTGTTGAGATTGATGATTTCACTTTTCTAATTTACTTTCTATTCAAGTAACTTTCAAACCAAAGCAGTACCTTGCCCCAATTCCATAGTATGTCAATTTTTTCAAAAAAATATTTCTATCGATGGTCTCAAAAGCCCTTTTGAAATCTACGAATACTGATACTACATAGTTCCCTTCATCAACATGTAATTTTCACTTTGCTATAGTATACTGCAGTGCCGTCTCACATGAGTGATTTTTTTTCGAAAACCTGAGTCAATCTGGATTACTTTTCATTGAACAAGACAAATATTCAAACCACTTCGGATTATAAGCTATATTAAGATAAGAAAAAAAAAATTCTATTTTCATCATTTTATTTTGTATATTCTTGATATATTTTATTTATTCTTGGTGATGTTAACATTGTTCAACAATTTTTGTGGATTAAGTTATACTGGTTTTTTTTCATACTTGAGTTTTTTAGTGACTCATTTAGAAATATCTCTTATCATTTTCAACCTCATTCATTTTTCTAGACCCAGATTTCAATACTTCAAGTATAGACTCTTGTATTTATTAATACTTTTTGACGAAGGAGGTCTGAACTTCCTAATAATTCCTAATATTTTAAAATTATATGATTTTTACTCAAAATATAACTTTTATTTTTCAAGGATTAATCCTGTTAAACTCAACAACCCTGTGAGAAAAATGGAAGCATTCTTGGCCAAAGATCCGTCTTTGAAAGAGGCAGCACAGAGAGCATTTGTTTCATATGCCAAAGCTGTTTTCTTGATGAAGGATAAAGAAGTATTTAATGTACAGTTATTAGATACCGATTCCTTTTCCAAGTCTTTGGGATTAGCGTTTCCACCGAGAATTCGCTTCTTACAAAGAATGAATGCTAAAATGGAACAGAAGAATATGAACAAAGAAATAAATATCAGTAGTGGTTCTAAAAAGTACTTTAGTATTGAGAGTGATGAAGAATATCAAGAAGACAAAGTACAGGGCAAAAATGAATCCGAAGACAGTGGAGTTAGTGAAGAAGACATTTCTCAGTCTAAATCAAAATCAAATTTCAAAGTAGACTCATCCGATGAGAGCGATAATGATGATATTCTCAAAGTTAAAAGGAAGGATCATGACATTGAACTTCCTACAGAAAAGGAAATGGCTGATTTAGATTTAGGTAGGAATAAGGGGAAAAAACCTGTGACCAAGGCAGCTGCTGCCAAAAAGGTCTTGAAAAAGAAAATTGTAGCTAACAAGAAAATAGTGTTCAATGAGGAGGGAGAGGCTGTTAAAGGCAATAAGGAAAAGAAATCTGAGTTGGCTATAGAGTATGAACACGAAGATGAGGGTGGAATAGATCTTGAGAAAGCAAAAATTGTTCTGCGGGAGGAAGATAAATTTGATAAACAGTTGTTTAAAGATAAAGTTAAAGCTAAGCATAAAGAGGAGAAACGGAAACTCAAAGAGAAGAAGCGAAAAGATAAAGAAGAAGCTGAAGAAGAAAAAGATGACTTTGGAGAAAGTGACTCAGAAAATGATCCAGATTTGTCTTGGTTACCAGATCCTGATAAATTTTATGGAGAAAAAACAGAGGAGGAGATAGAAAATTTACGGAATGACTTTGGAGGTCAGCACATGAAGAAAGAAAGAGTTGATGATGAAGAATGTGAAGAAGTTGACACAGTTGGGCGTAAAGAAAAGAAGTGAGTATATTACTAGTATCAAGTTTAGGTAGAAGTTTTCCATATGATGCAGACTTTTTTGTAGGCATTTTAGAACCCATTATTCAACTTTGCAGAATATGTGTACTATTGACAATGATCATGTTTCTCAAGTCACTGAGTATAAGAATATTTCAGTGTAATTTGATAGCAAACTAATATTTTCTCTACCATTTAGCTACGTTACACCTGAGGCAACCAAATCACTAGAATTTATAATTTGCAAAAAAGTGAAATCCGTGTCATGATGGATTTATTTAGAGACTTAAATGGTTTCACATTCATTTATAAATTAATTTCTAGTCTAGTCCCATTTTGTATTTTTAATATTTACATTTATTTTTACAGGGGGACGAAGAGGAAACCAAAGGAAAAAATTGATAACCTTGAAACAGTGCTCAAAAAGAAGAAAAAACATAAGATAGATCAAATAAGTTCATCTCTTGATGTGAATGAAGCAGAAGAACTTGCTTTGATGTTATTAAAAAATAAGTAAAACAACAGATTTTTATTTCAAACAATAATACAAATAAAAGCAATAGGTTTTCATTACTTATCATCTTCATATTTACAATCTACCCAATCTTTGGGATTTCTAAGGACTTCAAGGAGGTCATGCTCTGGAGTATTTTTTTCAGGTGTATGCATGTATTCCCAACGCTGCAAATTAAAGAAAAATTAATTAATCAAATGTTTCAAATATATCTAGGTGCAGTGACGTATTCAGGAAATGTTCCTGAGGAAGGGAAAATATGAGACATTTCAGTATATAACGGTTTCATACACTCTTTCGCAATAGGTATTATACTGCATCTTTTTGTAAATGTTTCGAGATATATAACAATGTATTTTGAAGTTTTCAAGTTGAACTTTTTTAGTATTGAATCACACATTTTAGAAAAGCTTTTTTTTGTGTAAAATCCATCTGAAACAGATATTTTTCCCACCTTAATATTCATGCAAAATTGAATGTATTGGGGTCTGTGATATGCTCAAGGTACCTTCTTTCACAAAATGTCAAATGCAGACCTTCCAACTTTTGTTTATGGTATCGATGTTTTTTGGAATCACAAACGATTTTGATATACCATCAAGAGATTTATTTTGCAAACCAACTGTGAACATTCTTTTTTGATGGTACTTTCATTACCAAAAGTTGAACTACATGATTCTATACATTCCCGTGGAGTTAGGTCTTTCTAGAAAATGTGATAATTCATCTCAAGAAAACTTTCATGATCAATTTTCATTATAGTTAAAAAAGTAATAACAGGTGTGTAATCAATAATAGAGCTTCTATTCAATTAAAGATAGAAAAAAAGTCAACAGTGCCTGATAGTTTCCACTAGTGAGAACAAACTTAACAAAATATTCACTTACTGCATGTAAAGGTAGAGACATCAGAATACTTTCATATCTTGCTCCAGGCGTGTATAAGCCAAATTTGGTTCCTCTGTCATATATCAAGTTAAACTCAACATACCGACCTCTTCTGATGAGTTGCCACTCTCTTTCTACATTCGTGTATTTTGAAAATTTGTGTCGTTGTACTGAAATAGTAAAGTGTGTTGAAAAAGCTTATTGATCGAAAGTTTATAAAGTTTTAGTTTTCAAGAACCATCAGTTGCAGTTGCTTGGATGAACCTGAACTATTGAATTTTTCATTTCCTTTGTACTCTTCAAAAATTAATTGAAAACTTTTGGTTCAGTAGTACTCTATTGAATATTTTCCAGCTTACCAAATACAAAAATGAAAGACACTTGTCTTTATATTCTATGATTTTTCCTAATAAATAGCATTCTTTGTATTACAATTTAGTGAAAATATATTCAGGTCAAAAATAATTTTTCCAAATATCAAAGTAATGAAATTGAAAACAAATTTCTAGATAATGTTATTCTCCTTGAAGAAGTCAACAAAATGTTAAAAATTTCTATATAACGATTTGGTTCAGACATTGTCATGTCAGACATAATGTAAATGAATTGAAAATACAAAATAGAATTTTATAAAAAAGACAATGCAACAAAATTTGTACAACCTCAGAAGTTCTATAAAAATGAACATTTCTTCTATGTTATACTTTTGAATAATTTGAAAGGGCATTTATTCATTGTGCAATAAGCTATGAGCAGTGTCTTATATAGAATATTGTTTTGGAGGAGATCCATATTAATTCAGTGGGAGCCTAAAGCATTTTCTGTATATTTTGAATTTTCCATATTATCTATTTGGATGAATTATAGAATGTCCCTGAATAATTCCCAAGTTGTTTTATTATTTTTTTCTGCAACCAGGATATATCATATTTCTTTCAAAATTTTGGGGAGGTAGGCTAGTCTGGCACCTCTGGGCAATTCCATTGTGAGATTGGGTCATTATTGTATTTTCAATGAAAGCAGTACAACATAATTTTGATTCAAAGATGATTCAATGGGTACCATCTGTTTAATGTTTTTGTTGATTATACAATTTGTATGTAGCACATTTTATAGTTCATCAGTAAAGTCAAATGCTGTACATTTCATATTTTTTCTTTACTCTGTTGACTTTTGAGCAAATGGTATTTGATTATTGGACACCTTCATGATGTATAATGTACTGTGTTGAACTTTTCTCCTGTGCTTATCACTTTCTATGAAATCATTTTATGGGAATGAATTGATACTACTTTTATTAATTTTGACATAACAATAATGGTTCATCAAATTTCTGAGAAAAACCCACTGAAATTGGCTCTGACCGAAATCTTCTTTCAATGTCTACAAATGATTGTTATTGCCATTTTTAAATAAAATTATTATATTTTTTTAAGGCGGTTAACAATATCTGGAGGGGTACTTTCATTTGATTCATGTTCTAGACTCACTATTAAAATTATATAACCTTCTTCAATATCAAAATTCTGTAACAAGTGAATGATTGGCACATTGGATGATTGGATTGGTAATTTTTATAACTCTGAATCTTGAAATTATCTAGAAAAACAATGTCTCTTATCATTTTATCAAGGTCACTTAATCAATTATCTAATCAATTATTTACCACCTCTCACGGTTTTTATTGGAACATATTATTTTTGGAATGATGATTTAGGTTAGGTCCAAAGTTAGTGGATCTATTCGATCCTCAACCGCAACCCGCAAGGGTTTATTGTGGCTCACACGTATTCTCACTTGGCCAAACAAACCCAGCTTCTTAACGAAGCCGATTAGTTTGTATGGTGAGTGGTCTCTCAGGTCAGAAGGTAAGAGTACGGCTCTGCCGAACTCTAAAGAACTGATTCGGTCCCCAGCGGGGCAGGCACAAAGTATATGCTCTTTTAATGAGGAAGTCGGATAGTCAAGTTGCAAGATTCCCATCTTGATACCCACGACAACCTTCCCATATGAGGGTTTTTGCACGTCAGCTACACCTGACGATACCTTAGATTCAGCCGTGCAGGGATTTTTCGCCTCTGGTTTTGGTGAAACCTCACTTGAGGGCAAACATTTGCTAACCTGCTCATGGGGGTTTAGTTCCCCCACCTGAGACAGATTCTGTGTACGCCGCAGCTCTCGCTCCTGAACTAAATTTACAGGGAGGTCGGTTGGAGTTGTAAACTCGACATACATCTCTGCAGATTCGCTCCTGAACTAAATTTTCAAGGGAGGTCAGTTGGAGTCGTAAACTTGACATCCATCTCCTCTGTAGATTCGCTCCTGAACTAAATTTACAGGGAGGTCCGTTGGAGTCGTAAACTCGACATCCATCTCCTCTTGAGACTCGCCCCTGAATTAAATTTACAGGGAAGTCAGTTGGAGTCGTAAACTCGACAACCTTCTCCTTTGTAGACTCGCTCCTGAATGATGATTTACACATGAACATTCGATTACTCGTAAGTCCTTTTGGAAACAACTGCTTTCATATGAACATTGAATTACATATAAAACAAAACTCCTTTTTCATTCAGGCTGTTTTTTTTTTTGCACATGAAGATAAAGGAGTGAAAAGCCACGAGGTTTTTTCTCGAAAACTAATCTGTTCTAAAAAGTTGCTCCTGTTTCAATCCCTATGATTTACTTATTTTGGTTATAAAAATATGTTTTACATGAAAATTTTAATGAGTAATATAACGAACCTAAGGGAATATATGATGGAATCACGGCATTGGCACAGTCAGTAACAAACTTGAAACACTCATCCTGATTTGGTGTATCTAAATCGTCGAAAAATATTCCTCCTACACCTCTCCTTTCTCCTCGGTGAGAAATATTAAAGTAATCATCACACCATTTTTTAAACCTAGGGTAATAAGCCTTATTGGTTTTATCACAAGCATCTTTGAGAGTTTGGTGGAAATGTATGGCATCTGCAGTATTCAGGTAATAAGGAGTTAAATCAGTTCCACCACCAAACCACCACTGGGTTTCTTCACCACTCTTAACTTCAAAGTATCGGTAATTGAAATGAATGGTTGGAACCATAGGGTTCACAGGGTGAATGACGGCACTTATACCTGCAGCGAAAAATGGTAAATCCCCCTCTTCTAGTTTTTTACCTCTCGACCGCATTTGACTTATAGCACCTGGAGGCAAACTACCCGAAACAACAGATATATTCACTCCGGCTTTCTCGAATACCTTTCCATCCTGTAGAACACAAGTAATTCCACCACCACCTTCCTTTCTCTCCCATCGATCAACAATGAATTTGTTGCAGTTTTCTTCGATTTCAAGAGCTTTGCAAAAGTCTTTCTGTACCTTCATTATCATTAGTTCCATTTTGGTTTTCATGTCATCAGGATTTGCAGAGAGCTTGTCTATAGAAGTTATAGGTAGAGCCATGAATTCATTGGCGTTGATTTTTTCTTTGGAGGTGAAAAAGGCAAGGGCTCCCGTGAAGGCAACACCATATTTCCTGTTAAAAAAAAGTACGTTAGTTTGCTGTGGCAGCATGTTATTTGTTATTCAAATTTCCCGCTTCAGTTAACCTTACCTAAGCTTACAAAATTCACGTTGTCTTTGATAATAAATAAGAGAACAGTTTTTCACGATTACTCTGAAATACATGATTCTGACGAATATTATAAATATCAACCACTAAAAAGTTAAAATAAATAGGTTTCTTCCTATGACCTATATAATCAGCTGTTTAGCGAACATTTGTATTGTGTAGTTTTTCTGTAACAGGTAGTGCCGCATTATCGTGTCATATCAGTGGTGACGTATCTTTGTTGGTTTGAAGGGTTAAAAAGAGAAAGACGATGATAAGGTTGTTATAATTGAAAACGGAAAGCAACATGTGGTATTTTTTGTGACATATCGATCTGTCAATGTATTAAACAGTAGATAAACGTAGTGAAAATTGAGGTGTATTTCTGTCAGGCAGTCATTGTTATCAAGGTGTGTGTGGCCGTGTTTGTTTGGGATTGAAGTGAAGTGCAAATTTCGGCTTGCGCCATGAGTTGAGGCCCTTTGGCGCAGCTTTGAGAGACGTGCGAACTCAGCAGAGATATCCTGATATTGACTTTTTGCGAGTGTGCTACAAGTCGGTGAGAACGGCAACAGAGTGGAGCGTCGCGACGCCTCTACTCTGAATATTTTGCTAAAACTCCGGGTTTTGGAAGCGCATTGTATACATTCCATACTCCAAACGCGACGTATTTCAGGCAAAGCTCTGCTTCAGTCGATATTTTTGCTGCAGAATGGTGTAATATCGCAGGTGAAAATTAATCTTTCAATTTTTCACACTCTGGGGTAAATTGGTTTTGATTTCGGGACTTTGAAGAAAATTATGGTGCGATGAGGCGTGAAAAGGACGACAGACGTGAAGTTATGAAGAAGTTCACTTTCAAAGGCGTTTTGGACAATTTCCGCAACTCAGTTGCTCAGCCTTCCAGGCCAGACCAGGACATCCAGGAGACGCTGAGGTCTGACAACTTTCAAGTTAAGAGGGTAAGATTTTTCAATTTAGAGGGCCGTCATTTCTGAAATTTCTATTTTATTAAATCATTTCCACTGTTTCCTGGATTCTTCCTGTTATCACACTGTTTATAGACGTCTTAATATACATCGAATTGAACTGCCTACTGTGTATGACTCATACATACATACATACAGATAATTATATTTAAAAATAACCAGTTTTGGTAATATTTATTTCTAAGAATGTCTCTCATTAGGTACCATGCAGGCTGAAAATTCTAATGAAAAGTTGTTATTTACCTACTCTGTGATATCATATCGGTATTGAATCAGGGTCGGATTTAGCGGAGCAGATATTTGATGACAATATAGAAATGACAAATTTTCCATCAATGTTTCGATATTTTACTGCACTTTTTCCGCACAAACTTACCATTTTCCAATAAACAATTATATATATATATACAGAGTGACCCATTTGAAAGCGGGCCACCTCTCTAAAACTGTTATTTATTATCCGATTCAGAAGTTTTTTTTTTCAATAGATAGAGCGTCAATAGTTCTATTAGAGTGCTGTGAAGTCGAAATATAAATAAAATTTTCAAGGCCTACTTCGAATTTTTTTCAAGGTCAAAAATCCAAAAAACATACTAGCGATTTTTTTATATGAAATTTGACGACGCCACTGGATTTGTGATGCTTTCAAATGGTTGTGACTGAAATTTCAAG